>WBNM01033061.1:28438-38584 GCA_013399055.1 Ramphastos sulfuratus | reverse complement strand
CCTGGCACTTTGTGATTCTGTGAAGTATTGGCATATAACTAATGACAAACAAGTGAATTACAGATATAACATTACAAAAATAAAAATATTAATAGTTTGCAAAATAAGAAGCCTGAACTCATCTTATCCTCTAAATGTTTCCCAGAAGTGAATGAAGTCTGCAAGGTTAATGAGATATTTCATGGAACTGGTTAAAGCAGCAGATTATAATGAAGTGAAAACAAAGACAATCAAATAAAAAAGACAGTGCATTAAAAAGGCAAGTCAATGAACTTTGCACTAAAAAAGACATCTGATGACTAGGGAAGATTTAAAACTTTCTGCAATTCTTTGGCATTTTACTGGAAATATGAAGGAGTAAAATAAGATAACTTCAGAACATGAGGTATAAAATAAAGCTTTAGCTATATGCCTATGCTTTTTTTGGGGGGGGGGGAGAGCATCATGAATATGCTTAGAATCATAGAATCATAGAACCAACCAGGTTGGAAGAGACCTCCAAGCTCAGCCAGCCCAACCTAGCACCCAGCCCTAGCCAATCAACCAGACCATGGCACTAAGTGCCCCATCAGGCTTTGCTTCAACACCTCCAGGGACAGTGACTCCACCACCTCCCTGGGCAGCCCATTCCAGTGCCAATCACTCTCTCTGGCAAGAACTTCCTCCTAACATCCAGCCTAGACCTCCCCTGGCACACCTTGAGACTGTNCACTGATGCTGGACTCAATCCCCTCATCCAGATCATCAATAAAGATATTGAACAGGACTGTGCCCAGCACTGATCCCTGGGGCACACCACTGGTGCCAGCTGCCAACTGGATGTGGCACCATTCACCACCAGTCTCTGGGCCCAGCCCTCCAGCCAGTTCTTGACCCATTTCAGAGTGAATGTGTCCAAGCCAGGAGCTGCCAGCTGTGCCAGGAGCTTCTTGTGGCAGACAGTGGCAAAGGTTTTGCTGAAGTCCAAGCAGACTCCATCCACAGCCTGCCCTGCACTCACCAGGAGGGTAACCTGAGCATAAAAGGAGATCAGGTTGGGCAGGCAGGACCTGCCCCTCCTAAACCCCTGCTGGCTGGGCCTGCTCCCTTAGCCATCCTGCAGGTGCTGTGTGATGTGCAGGTTCTTCTTCCTTTAGCATCATTTCAGAGACAAAGACTGCTCTGCCCCTGAGAACTAACAGGGTAAGAGCCATCTTCTCAGCTGCCTTGCTTTTACCATGCAGATGCTGACTGCTGAAGCAAAAGTACAGCCACTTACCTCATGCATTTTTATTGCTTCTTTGTCAACAGGACAGGTGGGTACTGCATTCAGCTCTCTAGATTAAAGGAAGAGTCACATTAACCCACAGAAAATTTGATTTCTTTTGTGAAACTGGGCTATGCTACAGCCTGACTCTGACTAGCTACCATAAAACCACTCTCATCTGGTAACCACACAGGCAAATTCTGTCCCCTGAAACAGCAAGGCATTAGCTGCAAGAGTGAATATGTAAGAGAAAGCAGACTTTGTCCTACGAGTATTAATAAGATGCTTTTTAATTAGGACTTTAATTGTAAGTCTCTGGCCATCTGCTGCTCACAAATGTCATATCTGACAAACTCCCATTGCATGCATTAAACCCAGCCTTTGCAAGCTACACCAGTAAGAGGAGATCCAGTGGCTCCTGTCTTAAAAGGCTTCCAGAAGTCCTACAGCAAGGGATAGGAAAACATTTCCTGAGGCAGTGCAAAAGGAAGGCAACCCAGAGAGAGAAAGCAGAAAATATGAAGCATCAAAAATTAATAAAAGGTAAATGGCAAACATCTATCCATACAAAACAGGCTCCTCTGCAGCCTCCCTGGGCCAAATCTTGCTCTCAGGTACAACAAGCAGTATGTAATCTGTTTCCAGACAGATCTGCAAGCTAAATTTGTACCTGCAGGTAAATCCCAAGAGAATGGAAGCCAGCAGCCCTTGTGATCTGACTGTTGTATCAGGTAATACTAATTTCAGTTTTATAACTCCACTGAAATCATTGAAATTGTACAGAAGTAAATTCAAACAGCTTAATCTAAACCACCTGTGACAATACCACGAGAAATTAATGTAGCAAATTCCTCTAAACAGCACAATGCTAAACAAACAGACTGAAACAGTAGTTCTTAAGCTTACATCAACAGTTTCTTAACACTGATTTCCCTGCAGTTGCTCAAGTACTCCTCTCTGGCACCAAAGTCTTTAAAGACACTTTAAAAACACTTAGCCTGCAGTCATTTTATGCAACAGTCTTTCCATCGCCTCCCTCAGCATTTTATCAGATCACTACTGTGATTATGGCACTCGCTGGTGATTTACAGAAATTCTCGACCTATTTTTAGCAGAGGGAGCACAGGGAGCTTGCAGCTGCAGGAGGAGTTAGTACTGACCTCAAGGAAACAATGCACTGCTGGCAAAACCGGTGCCCGCAGCCCGTCTGGTGGGGATTGTGAAGCACCAGGTGGCAGTAGGCACACTTGTACCTGTCTTCTAAAGTTTCTACAAAGTTGTAGTCGGCATCGGGCTGGAAGTCAAGAGAGATGGCACTAGCAGAGTTCTGCCGCACGAAGATGCCCGAGAGAGCATCGGGTTCGTCACAGGCCATGGGAGCTGCACTGAGAAGGCAGGGAGAATCCCTCCAAGACTTGAGCAGCAGCCACTCTGCCTCAGCTGCCTGCAGCAGGCTGCCCTTGCAGGAGGGTTGTTGTCTGCAACAGAATGGGACAAGTTTTGGAGGCAACTGTGGCATCACCTATTGAGAGCAGCGAAGCGCTCGGAGAACCACAAAGCGATGGTTACACAAAGCGTATCAAAGCACAGCTTTTGGGAAAATAGACTCCACTGACTGGAAATTGCTCCAAAGAATGGAGATTTTTATGGGGCTTTCTTAGTTTGGGGGTTGGTTGGTTGGTTTTAGTTTTGTTTGCTCGATGTTTGTTTCGTGCAGCAACTCCTAGTCTCAAGAAGAGTCACAGACACGGTTGGGGAGAGCAGAGGCCAAGTCTTGGCCAGGAAAGTCTACACTTAACACAGAGCCCACCCACGTAAATTCACAAGTTCATTGCACTGGTTCAAGCTGGAGGTAGCTTTGTGGTTCACAGCAAGGAGCTTAGAGGAAAAAAAAGGCAAGGGGATTTTACCTTCAGTTTAGGTGTTCCAGGAGTCAGAGTCTCTTAACTTGACATCTTTCTTTTTCCCGTTGATCACCAATAAACTCTAGTCTTAGTTTTTCAGAGTTTCACTTAGTTATGTGCAGGTTCTTGGACATATTAATCCTGCCTGAAAGAAGCAATGGGGGAAAAAAAGGAAAAGAATAGAAAAAGAGAAAAAGGAAAAGAAAAAGAAAAAAAGAAAATTAAAAAAGAAAAGCAAGATTGCAATCAGAATGTGATGTTAGTTTTTTCTCTCAACCTGCCAAGGCTCACACAAAGCCCGGGAATGCAATATTAATTTTCTAATCAGAAAAACCAGCAATATTTGCTTCTAGAGGTAAGTCACAAACCCTGAGATTTGCTACCAGTTGCTCAGTCTTGCAGTAGTTCTTTTTCAAGTAGCTCAAGACCTAAAGCTGCTCTGGCTTTCACTTCCTGTGGGTTTGCATTCAGGAGCTATTTTTTCCTTACAGGATGTGTACAAAAAGTACAATGCACCTGAGGTCTCAAGATTGTTTTAGGGTGAAAGTGCCCAATTTTATAGCTATTTCTCCTCTGTGTGTATCATCCACCCTGTCAGTCACTTGAGTCACTCTTCCTGGCATCAGCAGCTCTCTGAGAGCTCTGACTCAGCTTCTGTAAGGTCACCCAGGCTATCTGCTGCAGGGCTAACACATCATCATTAACAACCTTACAGCTGGCACAACACAGCATGCCAGGTACTGATCTGCCTCACTGCTGCTCTGCCTCACTGCTGCAAGAGATTCCTGTGCCACAAACCCAGTGATTAGTACAGTGCTATGCACAGCTCATGCACTGCCATGGACCACTTTAGGCTTCAGAAAGCAACATCCAGGTTCCCTTCTACTTCAGTATCCCATACAGAGTGAAGAAATCCTGCAAACAGGTGAAGTACCTGATTTGAAAACAAGCCAAAACATTTAACTAGGAAAAAAAAAATCTATTTCACAGCAAACATTTATGTTCTGTAACTTAGAACTCTGGTCCATGCTTGTACACAGCTTGCAAGAGCCTCCCTGCCCCCCAGCAAGCTGAATGTCAGACTCGTTCCAGCACAACTGATCATCTAACATTGGTAACCCACAGGACTACAAGCCATAATCATATTCCAGGCATAAAGACTTATTATTCCACATGGAATTTGCAAATTACCCTGTTTGGTCTCTCCAAATGCCTCCTGCTTCAAACCAGAGATGACTGTCCCTGGTCCTCCTTCCATTTTTAAGCAGCTGTCTTTTTTTTCTGCTCTGAAAAGTGGGGCTCCTGGTTCTCTTATGCCTAAAAAGAAGCAGTTCTGCTTTTGTTTTTCCCTCACATCAACCAGAGACACCCAAGTGCAGCCTGAGGGATTACCTTGTGCCTGGGCTGCCTCATTAGCAGATGCCAGCAGCAGAGTGTCCCTGATACTTCAAAGGCAGATGATGAGCAGTCACCTTTCACTTCTACAGCACAGACTACCCACAGGACAAATTACCTGCAAATTCATCCTGACATGGGCTGGTGAGGACCCCGAAACATGTTCACTCCCTCTCTCTTGTTACTGCCCTCTCCTATTTTTATGGCACCCAATTTCCTGAGGACTGGAGGACTTACCCCATCTGATGGTATGGTTTAGAAGTCAATACCACACACTAAAAATAAATCAAAATCCATGTTGTACCTATTTTGCCTTTAAGGGTTTACCTTAACTCCAGCAGTTACTTCCAGCTGGAGTGAACAATGTCACAGATGTTTTAGGCCACAAACTTACGGAATGCATTAAACAGTCAAACAGTCACCAGCCCAAAATCTCAACCAGAAACTCCTTTGGAGCTATTGCTGCTCATTAAATCACCCACATTCTTTCCCATCTCTTCCCATGAGGAGCACTCTGCTGTGGTACTGCCTTCCAGCTCTCTCTCTGAAATGAGAGACTTTTATCTCCTTAAATGCCTTCATGATGCACCCAACCCAGATCCTATACCTAAACATGGAGATTCTTGGCATCTCCATCAAAGTTCCTCCTTTACCTCAGCCTTGCTCAGGAGTGTGTTGCAGAGCTGAGGGCATTGCTTTCCAGTATCTGAAGGGGGCTACAGGAAGGCTGGAGAGGGACTATTGACAAGGTCTTGTAATGCCAGGACAAGGGGCAATGGGTTTGAAGTGGCAGAGGGGAGATTGAAAGTGGATGTTAGGAGGAAGTTGTTTGCAGTGAGGGTGGTGAGACACTGGCACAGGTTGCCCAGGGAGGTTGTGGAGCACAGAATCAACCAATGTGATCAAAGATCTTTGATCCCATTGGGTGATTCTGTGCTCCACAACCTCCCTGGAGGTGTTCAAGGCCAGGTTGGATGAGGCCTTGAGTGACCTGTACTAGTGGGAGGTGTCCCTGCCTATGGCAGGGGGTTGGAACTGGATGATCCTTGAGGTCCCTTCCAACCTTACCATTCTATGATTCTATCTCAGGGCACAGGAAAGGTGAAAGGCAAGCCTGCTTGCTGAGAGGGCAGAACAGAAACCTCCAGGTGCCCAGAAGACTGAAGATGTTTGCCACCACTGCCAGTTTTGCAGATTTGCAGCTGTTTTGCTGGAGAAAACAGGTTGCCCCAGGAGAGGGCTTGTGGATGGCAATGCTTTACCCAAGCTGGGGAGGTGCCCATGTGAATCAGCTGGGGAGATGTGCTCAGAGGAGCCAAGGAACGGCAGCTCTGTGCCAGACCTACTGCCAGCCAGCACTCAGCAGGCTGTGAGCCAAACCATCGCAGGCAGAGTGCAATTGCCATCCCAGCACCCACCCATCAAGGTGGTGCAGAAGCTCTTCTTTCACTGCTGGCTTCCAGTGCCTGTGCCCATGCTCTCTGAACTGAAACAAAATGGAAACCATCAGGAGAAAAGGTGCTTTTTTGTGACACCAATCACTCTCTCTGTCAAGAACTTCCCCCTGACATCCAGCCTAGACCTCCCCTGGCACAGCCTGAGGCTGTGTCCCCTCATTCTGTCCCTGGGTGCCTGGTAGAAGAGCCCAACCCCACCTGGCTACAACCTCCCTTCAGGTAGCTGCAGAGAGCAATGAGGTCTGCCCTGAGCCTCCTCTTCTGCAGGCTGCACACNCCAGCACCCCCAGGTCCCTCTCTGCCTGGCTGCTCTCAGCCACTCTGGCCCCAGCCTGTAGCACTGCTTGGGGTTGTTGTGGCCAAAGTGTAGAACCCTGCACTTAGCCTTGTTCAATCTCATCCCATTGGCCTCTGCCCACCCATCCAGCCTGTCCAGGTCCCTCTGCAGAGCCCTCCTACCCTCCAACAGATCCACACCTGCTCCTTACTTGTTGTCATCTGCAAACTCACTGATGCTGGACTCAATCCCCTGGTCCAGATCATTAATAAAGATATTGAACAGGAGTGGTCCCAGCACTGATCCCTGGGGCACACCACTGGTGCCAGCTGCCAACTGGATGTGGCACCATTCACCACCACTCTCTGGGCCTGGCTCTCTGAACTGAAATAAAATGGAAACCATCAGGAGAACAGGTGCTTTTTTGTGACAGGAAGAGCATGCCAGTAGTCAACTGAATCCATTTCCTGATGACACTGATGCCTGCCCAGCTGGCAGAGGAAGTGCATTTTCACTTTTGCCTATCCACAGCTAACAGTAATTGTAAGCTGCACTTTCTCTGCACACTCTGCAGTTTTTCAGCCTGTGTTGTGTGAACTGTTTTAAAATATGAGAAAGCAGCAGGCTTGTGCTGCATAATGATGCTCTCGTGGCAGATGCACGGAACAGGCAACAAATGGATTTTCATTGCAACTCCACTGCGACAGAACATACACAAAAACCCACCCACGCTGTGGGCACTGAAAATCTGCATCTCTAAAGAAATGGATTGCCACATAGTTTGTCAAGGAGGGCAGAGATGCCTTGCAGAGGGACCTGGACAGGTTGGAGATGGCCCAAGCCTACCACATGAAATCCAACAAGGCCAAGTGTAAGGTCCTGCACCTGGGTAGGCACAATCCCAAGCACAACTCCAGGCTGGGTGGGGAATGGCTGAGAGCAGCCCTGAGGAACAGGCCCTGGAGGTGTGGGGTGCTGAAAAGCTCAAGATGAGGCTGCAGTGTGAGTGCAGCCCAGACAGCAACTGTGTGCTGGGCTGCAGCAAGAGCAGTGTGGGCAGCAGGGCAAGGGAGGGGATTGTGCCCCTTTGCTCTGCTCTCCTCAGACCCCATCTGCAGTCCTGTGTGCAGTTCTGGAGCCCCCAGCACAGGAAGGACATGGAAGTGTTGGAGCCAGTCCAGAGGAGGCCACCAAGATGCTGAGAGGGCTGCAGCAGCTCTGCTGTGAGGACAGGCTGAGAGAGTTGGGGCTCTGCAGCCTGGAGAAGAGAAGGCTTCCAGGAGACCTTGGAGTGGCCTTCCAGGATCTGAAGGGGGCTACAGGAAGGCTGGGGAGGGACTATTGACAAGGTCTTGCAATGCCAGGACAAGGGGCAATGGGTTTGAAGTGGCAGAGGGGAGATTGAAAGTGGATGTTAGGAGGAAGTTGTTTGCAGTGAGGGTGGTGAGACACTGGCACAGGTTGCCCAGGGAGGTTGTGGCTGCTCCCTCCCTGGAGGTGTTCAAGGCCAGGTTGGATGAGGCCTTGAGTGACCTGTGCTAGTGGGAGGTGTCCCTGCCTATGGCAGGGGGTTGGAACTAGATGATCCTTGAGGTCCCTTCCAACCTTACCATTCTGTGATTCTATGATGCACAGACAAAAAGACAGAATCCTTGGCCCTGCTGCCCAGCAAATAGAGGCAGAGAGCAGGGCTTCTGATAGGTTTGCTGTGTGAGAGGAAGGTAACACTCAGCCATCCTCCAGGACCAGGGTACTGCTCAGTAAAAAACACTGTGATTGCTTCCTTCCTTACCATGCTTCCATGATGCATATACAACGTGACTTAAAAATAAAAAAGTCACAATTTACACTGCTCTCCACCTAGCTCTAGTTCAGCTTTATTGCTTTGCCCTAAGGCACTTGGTAGGGACACATCTTAGAAGATGCTCTGTGCCTCCCCTGGAAAGTCATCTGCCTTTTATGGTGCATCAGAACTGGAAGCCTGTATTAGTCACAGTGGGGGAAGTTTGCTGAAATTCAGAGCTTTAAGCTCAATTCACTTCACTGGGAGCTGCCACACAGAAATATGATGGAGTGGCACATCATTAAAATAACCTTCTCCAAGCTGCTTTATAAGCTGCCTGCAGTATTTCTGGATTACAATTACAAAAGTATGTGATTTACTACTAATACAAGATCCTCCACAAAAAAAATACTCCACTGCATTTTGGGGACAAGAAATCGCAGAAATCATAGAATGATTTGGGTTGGAAGGATCTTCAAAGGTCATCTTGTCCAACTCCTCTGCAGTGAGCAGGGCTATCTCCAACTAGATGAGAGCCCTGTCCAACCTGACCAGGAATGTTTCCAGGGGTGGGATTTCTGCCACCTCTCTGGGCAACCTGTTCCAGTGTCCCATTCCTGTTCCACTCCCTCTGTAAAAATATTTCTTCCTTATCTAGTCTTAATCTACCCTCTTGTAGTTTAAAACCACCATTCCTCATCCTGCCACAACAGACCCTGCTGAAAAGTCTGTCCCTATCTTTCTTATGGGCCTGCTTTAAGCACTGAAAGTCTGAAATAAGGTCTCCCTGGAGTTTTCTCTTCTCCAGGCTGGACAATCCCAGTTCTCTCAGCCTGTCCTCACAGCCTTTCATCCCTTTTGTGGCCCTCTTCTGGAACCACTCCAACAAGTCCATGTCTTGTCTTTGCTGAGAGCTCCAGAGCTGGACACAGTACTCCAGGTGAGGTCTCACCAGAGTGAAGTAGAGAGTCAAAATCACCTCCCTTGACCTGGTTCTTTTGATGCAGCCCACGACTCTAGCATATAGAGTGGAACAGGTAGCAGAGTCTGTTAAAGAGTAAGTAAAAATATCTATGCACTTTGAAATACATATTTAAGCTACAGCAGATTATATGGAGCAATGTGGAAAGAGAAGAGGATGACACATAACATCACTGAGGGGTCATACTCGTGCCTTCCAACCAGGAGGAGTTACAACACTTTGAGTCCCTATGGAGGAGAAGGACCCTGGCTGCATCATTTGTGGCCCCCACCCCAGAGGCTACAGATCCCCCACTGCACCCACTCAGACCCACCACTACTACTCAGGGCTCACTCCTGCTTCACCTGGCAACAAGTCAACCTCAGAAGCTGCTCTGCTGTTGTCTTAATCTCATAAACCCCACAGTGCCCAGGAAAAAAAATATTTCTGACAGCAACAATTTCCCACTGGATATGACCCCAAAGCCCCACAAGAGATGTTGCAGGGGAACAAAATTGCTTTCATTTGTATATAGGCAATATCACCCAATTCAAGCTCAAATAGTATCTTAGTCTCAAAGCATAGTAAATCTCACTAAACAAGCTTGAGTTTTCTAATCTCCATAGGCAAATTTTCACTAAGGAGAGTAAGATGCTAGGGTTGTCTTTCCCTAGACTAACAGTCACAACTAGACTTATAGAATCATAGAATGGTAAGGTTGGAAGGGACCTCTAAGATCATCTAGTTCCAACCCCCTGCCATAGGCAGGGACACCTCCCACTAGTACAGGTCACTCAAGGCCTCCTCCAACCTAGCCTTGAACACCTCCAGGGAGGTTGTGGAGCACAGAATCACCCAACGTGATCTTTGATCACCTTGGGTGATTCTGTGCTCCACAACCTCCCTGGGCAACCTGTGCCAGTGTCTCACCACCCTCACTGCAAACAACTTCCTCCTAACATCCACTTTCAATCTCCCCTCTGACACTTCAAACCCATTGCCCCTTGTCCTGGCATTACAAGACCTTGTCAGTAGTCCCTCCCCAGCCTTCCTGTAGCCCCCTTCAGATACTGGAAGGCTACTCTAAGGTCTCCTGGAAACCTTCTCTTCTCCAGGCTGCAGA
>WBNM01033061.1:14012-26367 GCA_013399055.1 Ramphastos sulfuratus | reverse complement strand
TCCTTCCTGTGCTGGGGGCTCCAGAACTGCACACAGGACTCCAGATGGGGTCTGAGGAGAGCAGAGCAAAGGGGCACAATCCCCTCCCTTGCCCTGCTGCCCACACTGCTCTTGCTGCAGCCCAGCACACAGTTGCTGTCTGGGTTGCACTCACACTGCAGCCTCATCTTGAGCTTTTCATTACTGCAGACACCCTGAATCCTCTCTGAACCTTCCACAACAGACAAGTCATTGCCGAGGTGGTCAAGGGAAAGGCATCCATCTGAAGGCACTGCTGATGCTCCATGGGATCAGTTCTGGTCTGGTCAGAAGGAGGCAGTGCTGCAGAAAGCATAGCGTTCTGTGAGCACAGCTCCAGGAAGCACCATCTGCTTCTCGGAAGCATTGGGGGAAACCCCAAACGGAGAAGTTGAGTAGGAGAAGGATCTTAATTGTAAACAATTTCATTCTGCAGATGAGTACAGAGCAACAGGTTGTTTGTGGGCAGACCTCCATCTCTTCCAGTACCAACTGCAGTGCTGAAACCCTGACCAAGTTTCTAGGAGACTCAAGGAGATGAAGGCAGGTGAAAAGGCACAGCGAACCGTTTAGGAGACAGAATCAAAGACAAACAGAACAGCAACATAAACGAGAGTTACTGAAAAGAGGCAACAATAAGGGATGGGGGAAAAGGGTTGTTTTTTTGATGTGTTTTTTTTTCTTTCCCAGTGTATTTGAGCCAAAGTGAAGTCCTCAGTTTTTGTAACAAATAATAGGGCATTACACGTTTTGCAGAAATAGGTCTTTGAGGCTCTCTAGTTTGTATCTCCTTCCCCAAGGGCACACACTATTCAGTCCTTCAGTTGTACTGACCATTCAGTCAGTTTGGCCACAAAGGCATAAGACAGTCTTGGGGGTTATTTTCCAGACCCCTGATCCTTCGATTTAGTCTTAATGAAGAACTTAATCATCATGTATGCAGAAACCTATGAATCAGCTCAGTGGTTATTCATCTGAATTACTAGGAGGAACTAAAATTTTGCTAGGGATGATCACTCTCTTCTTTT
The DNA here is from genome assembly GCA_013399055.1 of Ramphastos sulfuratus. Taxonomy (NCBI): domain Eukaryota; kingdom Metazoa; phylum Chordata; class Aves; order Piciformes; family Ramphastidae; genus Ramphastos; species Ramphastos sulfuratus. The sequence continues at coordinate 25,321 of WBNM01033061.1, read as the reverse complement.
GACCTGTTGTCTCATTCCAGGAACAAATGACTGCCTCTGCTGCAGTCTCAGGAATTCCTGAGTTCAGTGGGTTTTGCTCTAATGCACAAATATATTTGACAACATATGGACACTTATTTTTTTTCTCTTGTCACAGTCCTCACTGAAAAACTAACTGCTGATGTCTGTGATAGATGGAGATTTGGCTTTTGCACAAGAAGGTATTCATAAGACTTAATCATAGTATCAAGGTAGCAGTGGGTGTTAGGAGTTGCCAGGGTGCCCATGACCAAAGGTAACAGTGCTGCGGCGAGTGTCGGGAGGATCCAGGAGGCCTCTCTGATTGATGTTCAAAGACAAGACAAGAGGGCCAAGTTCACCTTGTAAAGAAGCCCAGATGGTGTTTTGAATGAAAGGGCTGAGGGGTGGGGGTTAAGGAGGCTAGGGGTAGTGCTTAGAAAATGTACAAGAATATTCATAGAATCACAGAATGGCAAGGTTGGAAGGGACCTCAAAGCTCATCCAGTTCCAACCCCCTGCCATAGGCAGGGACACCTCCCACTAGTACAGGGCACTCAAGGCCTCCTCCAACCTGGCCTTCAACACCTCCAGGGAGGGAGCAGCCACAACCTCCCTGGGCAACCTGTGCCAGTGTCTCACCACCCTCACTGCAAACAACTTCCTCCTAACATCCACTTTCAATCTCCCCTCTGCCACTTCAAACCCATTGCCCCTTGTCCTGTCATTGCAAGACCTTGTCAATAGTCCCTCCCCAGCCTTCCTGTAGCCCCCTTCAGATCCTGGAAGGCTACTCTAAGGTCTCCTGGAAGCCTTCTCTTCTCCAGGCTGCAGAGCCCCAACTCTCTCAGCCTGTCCTCACAGCAGAGCTGCTGCAGCCCTCTCAGCATCTTGGTGGCCTCCTCTGGACCCACTCCAACAGTTCCATGTCCTTCCTGTGCTGGGGGCTCCAGAACTGCACACAGGACTGCAGGTGGGGTCTGAGGAGAGCAGAGCAAAGGGGCAGAATCCCCTCCCTTGCCCTGCTGCCCACACTGCTCTTGATTCATGAATATGTATCAAGCTAATACAACATTATCTACTCCTTATCCTAGATAAGCATTCTGTTATTATCTGCATATTATCTGCTGTTGGTGTGTGCCTCCAGCAATCTTGTTATTTGCTATGCACCCAGCACTGTTTGCCTTTATTTTATAACAAACCTTTTATACTCAAATTTTAGAGTGAGTTCGTTTCTCACATGTCAAAACTCAAATGCTGTTGGAGACCCCATGAACTTGCTGTTAGGGATGCAATGCCACCAGAGATGGTCAATGTTTTCTTTTAGTTCAAAATCCAGGGAAAAGGATGTGTTCTTAAGAATTTCTTCCCCATGAGAGCAAAGAGGACAGGCTGGAGATTTGTGGAGGACAGGCTGGAGATTTGTGGAGGTATGACCTGAAAGTGGTGTTTTCATGCGGCTCCCCATCTGTGCACACAGCTGCAGCCAGGCAGAAACACAGCTGCACAGCAAGCCCTACCTCTGCCACAAACCTAAATGAGTACCAAGAGCAAGGCCTAGTGATCTGCCCCTTTTGGCAGCAGGTGAGATGCCTTGTAAGAAGGATGCTAAACATAATGTGGGCAGCATCCAACTTCACTCTCATTGTTGGCATCCGTTTTAGCTTTATTGTGCCCAGCAGTCAACAATGACAGTTTTCAGTGACCTCAAGGTGCATCTCAGGACATCACTGAGGTGCATGTTCATAACCCCTCAGTAAAACCTTGTGCCACAGCACAAGACAGTGCCCAGTAGTGCCTGGGTACAGCAGACAAGACTGAAAACATTGTGTATCTCACAGAGACTACTTCAGGAAAAATTGCTTTGCAGACTATTCCTCTCCTTGAGGTTCATCATTAGGTGGCTTTGTGTAATAACAATAACAACAACAAAAACCAAACAAACAAACAAAAAACCCCAACTATTACATTTCAACACTATCTTCTGTAAACTAAGCACATAGCAACATGTGTGCCCTTAGAGAATCCCTGTATGCAAATGTCAATGTATTATATACAAACCCCTGCTTTTCCAGGCCATCCCACCTCTGCAGGACAAATATGGCTTAACTATAGAGCACTCTGGGCAGTCCAATAGCAAAACCACTGTGGTTTAGGTGCAGATAATTTCTCACACACTTATTTATTTGATGCAAAAGAGAACTGTGGGAATTATGGAAACTCTTGCAACGTTTTTATTATCAGTGCGTGTGACTCACTTTTCCTCACCTTTCTGAGCCCAGCTACATGCTGGGGTAAAGAGCTTCTTTCCTGGGCTGAGGGAAGGAGATGGAACAACTGCACACTGCAGACCAAACGGATACAGGTAAGGGAATAACAGCATAACAGCATGAATATTAACTTTTCACACTCAATTGCCCTGGAACTTGGACTGAAAAGGACCAGAAATCAAGATGAGGTTCCAAAATCCTCACAGCATCTCAGGGCCCAGACCCATGGGTCTGCTGGTAGTAAGGTCCTGCAGCAGTGCCCTCAGACTGACAAGGCTGCTCCAGGTATGCTGCTAACCACTGCTGAGAACAATATGTCTGCAAGATGAAAGAAGTCAACATCACTGCATCCATCACTGCAGCCACCACTGTCTCAAGAAGATCTAAAGTCCAAGAAAAGTTACAACTCACATAGATTTTCTGGTAAGCCAGAGAAAGGAAGACTCCTCCACAATCAGGTATTTATTGATGATAAATAACATCTTATTTATGTAAAATAAAAGGCTCAGTCAAAGAATTATAGAAGACAGAGGGCTATAGGCTAGCTTAAAGATGTCACACAAACAAAGCTTGGGAGATCAAGTACTTGACAAGCCTACAGCTGCTCACTGAAGGTGAAATGACCTAAAAAGTATGTGGCACAGAACGACCTGGCAGGTAGCTTTGATGGCTGTGTAAAAGCCTTGTTCCTGTCTCAGGGGAACTGATCAGGGAGCCTGTGGGGGTGAAATAATGAGCTGTCTGCTTTCAGCACTTTGTGCTTTGTGAAACTACTTCTGTCAAAATCTCTAACAGCAACTGCCCGGCTTTAAAGTTTTGTCCCCTCCTGGATGTCATCCCTCATTCTCTCTAAGCTCCACAATTACTCCCGTGCCCTCCCCAGTTTCTGTGAGCACCACAAGCTTTTCTTTCTTCCTTTTCAACAGTACTCTGCATCTTATCTTTTAGCATCATACACCTTTTCAGTCAAGGTTTCCTGCCAACAACTCACAGACATGCCCTATTGCCCCAGACCATTTTCCTGCATAGGGCAAACTCTCAGTCTCTCCTCCAGTATCTGGGCTGTGGATGACTTCTAGCTTGGAGGTAGCCCAGCCCCTCTAGCCTTCTGCAACAGCCCTTCTTCTGCATAGCCCTTTAGTGTTCAAACCTGATGCACTCAGCCCATGTTCCACTTAGACTCATAACTTTCATCTCTTTCTCAGGCTCAAAGTGTTGGATCTTTACAACATCTCACCAACTTCTGGTTCATATCTCTATACAGTATAGTATTTCTTGTCCACTTAATTAAAACTCTTGTCCATCATCATCATGCTCTGGTTTCCAAACACTCATTTCTATTTTTTTTTTTTAACTTAGTTATTTACTCAAGGTGCTGCTGCAGGGATCATTTTTCTAAGCTGCAGCTGTGACCACATCTCTCTGTCTGTCCTTCCATTTCTCCATTGCACCAAAACCTCTTGACTTTCAAGGCCTGATTTTTTGCCTCCTTCAACTTGCCCCTACAGTCCCTCCAATGATTTGAAGGGCAGGTTTCATCTCTGGCCAAATGATGACAACAGGCACCACTACCTCCTTGCTACATATTTGAGCATGTGCACACTGACAGGGTAGGGTTTTTTGGAAGGGTATTAGTAGACTATTCTAATTCAAATCCATTCTGTAAAATCTCCTTTATGAAGCAGCTGGGAACAGCTGGCTCCTGACTGTCTCCCTGGTCTGGTGGGTTTCACTGTCTCCTATTGCTCTTGCACACAGGTGTGTACCTCCCTCCCAACTTGAACAAGTTCAAGAGCAGCAGTTTTGCCCTCTGTTTGCACAGCTCCCAGCACACAAGAGTCCTCATCCATGGAAAATGCTTCTCCACATGACAGAAACAAAAAAAGATAATCAAAGCTAACAGCAAAAGAAGTTACTCTGGGTGCGCACAGGACCACCACAGCTCACACAAAGATCAAAAGCAATGATGCAGTGCAGTCCTCACATAAAAGGAGAAGCAATGCAGTAACAGCCAGGCCAATTCCTGCACAGAGCATCCCAGAGTGCCTCGGGTTTGTGCTCTTATTAAATCTGCACGCTTCGTGCAGAATCAGCGGGGGTGGTTTAAAAATACGACGGCGTTCCTGCTGCCAGTCTGGAGCCATGCCCTGACCTGATCACAGCCTGCTATTTTTAGCGCCTCGCCCTGCTCCTTTCAGCCGTCCCCTATTCACAAAACGGAAGTTGCGAGGAAAGTTACTCTCGGCTGGCACAGGGAACGCGGAGGCAAGCTGACACTAGGCAAAGCAATTCATGGACTGCAACAATAGGAGCTCTCCGTTTTTCCTTCTAAATCTTAAGAGTGTTGACAGCACTTGGCCAAAGCCTGTTGCCTCGGCTCGCTCCCAGGGCACCGTTAATCAGGCAAAACCACAGAAGCGCCTCCCGGGTCTCCCTCCACGCAGACACAGGGGAAATTCCCTTCTCCCAGCAGCATTCAGCTGACACCAGCAGGGATACTTGTTACAGTTCCCTGTGATTTAACAAGATCAGAGGAGCCGCAAAGACCAGACCGGTCTATCCCAGATGCTGCTGCTTTGTTTCGTTCTCAGCCTCCAGAATTTCCCAGCCCTGCCAGCCTCGGCGGCGTTCTCTGCGCCTTACCCGAGCGGCATGGCCGAGGGGAGGCGGCGGTGATGCGCCCGCTTGTGAGAGGAGCTCACGCAGGCAGCGGCTGGGCTCGGCTCTCTGAACCGCAGGACAGCTTTAGCGCCATGAGATGAGGGCTCCATGCACACCAGCGCAGAACTCCAGAGGGCACCAACTTCAGGTGTTTACACGGTGTGGCTTTCCCAGCCCCAGTGCGCAGGACAGCCTTGCACCCCGAGCAGAGGGGGCAAGAAGAGCTCGCAAAGCAGTGGCGCCCGCCGCCCGCGGCCTTCCGCCGACCCACCGCCACTAACGGCACCCGAGGCCGGAGCCGCGCCCGGCCAGCACCGACCACTNCGGCGGCGGGGCGGGGGCGCGGCGAGGAAGCTCTACTGCCGCCGCCCCTGCCTGCTGCCGCCGCCCCTGCGGGCAGCGGCCGCTTTCCGTTTCATGGCAACCCCTGAGCGGGGAGACACCGGTCCGAGCGACAGCAGCGCGCTGTCGGGGCACGGTCGGCGTTGCCGGTCTGGGAACGAATAAAGCGCGGTGGTCTCTTCAGGAACGGCAGCGCTGCTTCGCTGCAGTCCAAGACTTCGGCTCCGTGTTCCCTTGGCTGAGGGAGTCTCCGCAGCAGCCGCTCCTGGCCGTCGCCTGCTCGGGGCTCACCGCAGGGCTCTGGTAGCACCCAGCTCCTTGGAGGATTTGTTAAAGCCTGGACAAAAGCCCTCCATGGATCATGCTCATGGTTAGGTTTCCAGGGGAGGCTAAGGAGAATCCGCGGCGAGGAGCACTGCTGCCTTGGGAAAGAGCAGCAGACCTCCCAGTCCTCCTGCAGGCCTCACGCTCCGTCTCTGCCCGCCTGGAGGGTAGAATCGTAGAATGCAGGCACTGTGCTTTACTGTTTACACCTCGGGCGCTGGCACGGCAAAACAAAGCCCGTGCTACATACACGAAGAACAGACATGAGCTATTACCACGTGTCGGTATCATCTGCCAAATATTCAGGACACACCGAAAGGCTCTTTACAACAGACCACGCAGACATCCTCCGACCAACGAATTACCTGCTGCTGCACTTCGTTCTGTCTTCCACATGAAACCAGTCCTAGGAAAAACAGTCTCTAAGGAAAATGCACATGCACTGAGGCTGAGGAGAAGGAAACAACTGGGCTGCCTTATCTGGATTGCCTTAAGATGAGCTCTAGAAATAATAGTAATAAAATGGTTTCTGAAAGATAAATGATCCAGACTTGCCACTCCCAATGCTGTCAGTCCATGTTGCTCTGTTTCTAGGTGTGCAGCAAAGCCATAGAGGCCATAACTACAGCAGAGACCTTTCAAAATACTCCCTCTTGCAGAAAGCAAGGATTTTTTTGCTTTTAGGATTAGAATCAATTAATTAATCCTGATTTGTACAGATACTACTCGTCCAGGAGGTTCACAGAAACATCTGTCAGAACAACCATCATTAGGTTTTTTGTTTGTTTGGTTGGTTTTTTTAATAAATATCTATTAAACATAGATGGTTTCTTTGGAGAGGGGATTGTGTTTTCAAGATGCAGGTTTGCTGCACTCATGATGCTCTTACTGCAGAACATTGTAACTCCTGACAATGGAGTTTTATGGTGACGAAAATCTGTAAAATCAAATATCAGGGTGCTGGCATTACTTTTAAAATTACAAGCCTTAGGATTCAGGTGGTCTGGTTTGCATTAAGATAATGTCCTCTCCCTAGAGCAACAGCAGAGATCACAATCCCTGAATCTCAAGAGATTCCTTTTGTGTCAGTCCAAGGGAAAACTTCAAAGGCAGTAGCAGCTATGAGGCTTGATTGTGCTGCTTGTAGTTATTTCAGTGTACAAAACCACACTGAAAAAGAGCAATTGATGCAGCAGCCATCACTAGTGGTGAGAATGAAGCTATTCCTCCCCCCTCAAAGCTGTACTTTAGTATCAATTTTAAGGATGATTGATACTGTTGCCTTGACGTTTTGCTGCTATACATTTTCAAAGTCTAAGTCAGTAACACTGTAAGTGGTGTTAAAAAATTTTGTCTTTTACATCATGCATAAAACTTCCTGTGATCTCAAAGCAGATGTTTGTGATAGTTCAGAGCAGGCACTCACTCTGGGGTTTAGCTATTTCAAACTCAGGAAAGAGGTGGAGGTTCACCACATTGATTCAAACTACAAAGCTGTGTTCAGTGACAATTGACAGTGCACCAGTTTGTGCTGGAGCTGTGACAGCTGCCAACTCCTCTACAGCTTCTTTTGCATTTTGAAATGCACATCTAAGCAAACAATTTCAAGATTTGTCTTTGCCTGGGCAACCACTCTCTATTCCTGTGCAACACAGAGCATAGCTCTAGTAGCCCTCATGCTAAACTCTTCCCTAAACTCTACAGTTCTACTTTATCCTACACAAACTCCTACTAAGGTACTGGCTTGTGTTCTGTTTTCTATGAACTGTGAGGTTTCCAGAATGAACACTCTGATGTAAAAATCACAAGACTATAAAACTGAACAAAACCCTAAGGCAAGAGGTTAATTCCTTTTGCTCATGATCAACTGCAAGACAAATTAAAGTGCTTTACTATGATGTGCAATTTTTAGTGATTGTTTTATTAATGCAGAAATACCTGCTTAACTTCATACCCATTCTTAAAGTGCAACAATTAAATCTGATAGTTCTTGTACATCCATATTTTCCAAGTGCTGTTCCTAAAAGACAGGTTGATAGGTTATGCCTTGTATTTGTAAAATCTGTCATTTTTAAAGTACCATTTTTTTTCCTTTATTAACTAAAATAAACTGTACAAAAAGCTGTAGAGTTACATTAGCTTTGAACAATGTAGGATACACGTTCTCTGCCAAACTTTAGTGTGCAAACATTTTACATATTTTTTTTTTCTTAAAGTGACAAAATTAAGCCAACCTTGAAGTCAGAGTTCATGACTACAATACAAAACAAGGAGACTAGATATGGCAAAAGAAATTCCCCACTGAAATCAACGCTATTGTAATAATTTTATTTCTAATTCTTAAAAAAATAGAAATGAATTTAGAAGAGAGTCACAGTATAAGGGCCCTAACATCAGACCATTACAAGGTACATAAAAATAGAAGACACAGATTTCTTTGAAACTTTAATCCTTTAAGCAGCAAGCATATCACTCTCCAGGCAAACACTGCTTAAAACAAACCCTACCCCCAAAACAGGACGTGCAAACCGTATGCACATGTTCTGCAAAGCACGCAATAAAGACATTTTGCTATGTACACACTTATTTAGTACTACAAATGCTAGGAGTTCCCTACTGTGTGCTACAGTGTATGCAAATTAAGAAATACTACCCATCTCTGACCCCCCCCCCCCCACCACCCCCCCCTTCAAATACAGCACCTTTGCCCAGTTGTAGAATATTTAAACAAGATCAAATGGAATTACAATGTACTGAACAGTTTTATAGCAGTTGGTGGCGGCCAACTGTACTGCAACACCCAACATTCTGCATACTGAAGTCTATTGACAAGAGACAAGACAAAATTTAGCAAAAAGGTACAATACACACACAGGGGAGACTCGATGCTAAATAAAATAAAAAAGAGAAAACAGAAAAAAATCCTGGAGATGTACCTTATCACTATTAACAACTAAACTGAGACGTCAACATGTACCGGATCAGTTCTGGACTGGTGTTAAAGGTTGGAGAGCAGCCAGATTTGTGTNCTTTTACCAAATAACTTGGCCCTCAAACTGGCACCGGTCAAGTTCGGGATGGGGGTGAAGGGTGGGAGGGCGGCCGGTTTGTGGGGGGGGGGTGGGGGGGGGGGGACACTTATGACCAGAGATTCCTCAGTGCTCATTTCACAATGCTGCTTTCATTAGATGAGAGGTCATCTGATGTGCACATAGTGGCTAAGCATCTACTCTGCTGCAAAAGAAAATTTGCACGAACGACCTTTTGTATGAGACCTCAGTACACCAGTGAAAGCTGTTGGAGAAGAAAAAAAAAAGTGAAAATATGTGAAAATATTTTTAAGTGAAGAACTGAACCATAAGAGGCAATACTAACTGCAATTCAGGCCACAATTATTCAACTTTAATACTAGATTTACAAACGAAATAGGGTCTGATGCTAAAGAACTTCCCTTTATGCAGAAAAAGACTGTAGCCAGCTGTTGAACTGATCATCAGACCACCCAATTCATCTGTGAAAAATCCAAGGGAGAGCACATTCTATTCTCAAGCAGTCTCATTTTAGTAAAGAGCAAATCTAGTTAATAACAGAATGGATTGAAAAGGACTTTCGAGCATCATTTTGGCTATAAGAAAAATTAATAGAGTAGGGCAGTCAACAAGAATGTTATTACATAGTCAAGAATGGAGCATTTTTCAATAGCTTGATTCATATTCACATAGTTCCAAACAGTGCTACTCAAATTTGTAGCCTGGTTTACTTTAAGGGTAGAGGCAGCTGGGTTTAAAACAGCCACAAGAAAACAAAAACAGAAAAAATCCTGAACAAACCAACTCCCCAAACAAAAACTCCCCACACCCCAAACCACTGTAGGGCATAAACTAAGGTTTCAGTCAAGAGCAGTGTGGAAAGAATCCCTTTCAATCTCCTATAATTTGGAAGCAATAGTACCCAAACACAGATTTTTAGTCAGTGAAACAAAAGAAAGGAAAATCCACAACAGCCTCAACCCAGCTAATCAGCTCTGCCAGAAATAGCAGAAATCAGAGATAATCATTTAACAGTAAGACTGGGATGGCAGCAGGTAAGTCTACTGCCCCAACATTCTACTAGCAACATTAACCTCTCTACTTCCCTTATGAATTCTTATGCAAGACTAACAGAACACAAATTGAAGACAGCCATTCTCAGAAGAATGAAGTTCTACTGCAATTAAATAAAAGGATTAGTGGAAAACCAAAATTAAATTAATGGTTCTTGCTGTTTCTTCTCCTCTCATCCCCCAGGTGGTGGAAGTCACTACCCTTTCTCTACCCCACAAGAGATATTGCAGCAGGAAACTCCTATGAGTAGAACAAGTGTGAGATTTACTAAGTTTGGTACAACAGCTCACTGAGTCTTCAGCATGCTCTTTCAGAAGAGCATTTAATAAGACAGTACCTTTTCAAAGAAGAAAAAGTGTTTTAGGAAGAACATGAAGAGAAGAAAACAACTACAAGTGCATGAAATGCTTCTACTGTTATTTAAACAGGGCCAAAAATTCGGAACCTAAGGCCATTGTTCTTTTGCACTAAAATGTACCAAAAAAAAAAAAAAAAAATCAAAACAAACCCTCACACACACACAACCCCCCCAACACTACATTTAAGTCTCCTACAGTATTATCTATTCCTAGATTTGCCAGACTACTTTCCTGTAGTTAGATGTTTGACTACAAAGAATCGTAATAAAATAAATAGAGTAAAAATCAGTTAAACAAAATCTTGGTGTGTTGAACATTTATTCATTTAAGAAGTTAGCTTCCTTCAACAGTTACTCATCTAGAGGAGGGCTGCATGGTAGGCATTATTCTGCTGTACAAGTCTTTGACATAAAAATATTTTTATACAGGTGGTCATTCACATGGATCCGTTATTAGCTTGCTCCTCTGCAGAACTGGTCTGACACCTGTGAAGGCTTAGCTCTTGTGTCTCCTTCATTGTTTGGGGGAAAAAAAAAAACCAAACCAAAAGTACATTGATACATTTGTTTTCAGATGTAGGAGTTAACATAATTCTGCTGATGTCTTCAGTGTAGAGTGGACTGAGATTCTGTCTGGATTCCGATAAGCGAGGGAGGCTGCTGGCCGCTGACAGTAGTTAGCACCGGCCTTGGGTTGAGGCGAGGAGGCATGGAATTAGCTGGGCGGATGAGCGGTGGGGGAGGCTGGTTTAGAGTTGGCCTTGGCTGAATGAACCGTGCCTGCTGCTGCAGCGGGGGAGGCTGACGGTGGAGAGCAGGAGCAGCAGGAAGCGCTGGACGAAGTAATGGGGGCGGCTGATTTAAAGTTGCCATGGGAGCGGTAGGTGCTGCAGCAGATGCCTGCGCCGGAGGTGAAGGGCCTAAACACTGAGCGGCCGGAGTGCTTTGTGCCTGCACAAAGGACAAAGGCAAGACTGTGTGAACAGCCATCCCAGCCACAATGCCAAGCAGTTGGGCTGCCACTGGCCACTACACAGGAAACAACATTTTAATGAAACAAAACAAAAACCTGAAGTTACTGAAAAGAAATCACCAACCAAAACATTATAGACAGCAGAACTAAAATACTTAGGAAGCAAAGAGTCTTCAGCCTGGAGAAGAGAAGGCTTCCAGGAGACCTTAGAGTAGCCTTCCAGGATCTGAAGGGGGCCTACAGGAAGGCTGGGGAGGGACTATTGACAAGGGCTTGCAATG
>WBNM01033055.1:1988-15740 GCA_013399055.1 Ramphastos sulfuratus | reverse complement strand
ATTTTTTTTCTTTTTTCTGACTTTTTCCATAACTTCAGAAAGATTATTTTCCATGTCTTAGTCAGGATTAGCTCTTTTTGTTCACTCTGCTCAGCAATATATTGCCCACTCATTCCTACTCTGGGGACACCACTGGAGAAGTTTCAAAAAGCATCAGTAATAATGTTATAAAATTATCCCCCATCTCTCTGCCAAATGCAATGTTTGTGCTGACTGGCTTAATATCTTGGCACTTTGGTTTTTGCCACGCACATGGTAAGAGAAAGGAAGATAAGGGACGTGCTGACAGCCACTTCATCATTTGCTTGGCCTTCATCTAGAGCAGGCAATTTCAGATCTTTGGTGAGAAAACACACTTCCTGACTTGGGACATACTAGATAAAACCCAATCCATTTTCACAGATGGCAATTAACTCTTGCTGCTAGCACTGGTGGTATGAGAAATATTTTTCACCGTACCCTGTCCTATCTCTTATTAGGCTCCTGAGACTGCAGAGTCACTCTGAAACCTTCCCATAATCAATCACATAGGCCCAATTAAGGAAGATGATGAGACAGGTGATTCTATATTAGAGACCATTATCAGCCATGTGGGTGAAGGACCTTTCAGTTTAATTCTTCTCACTTCTCTTTTTCTTGAGGAATTAAAAACAGCACAAATTTTTGCTCTGAAATGCCACTAAAAAAAGGAAATTAAAATGCCAGTGCTGTAATAAAATTGAAACTTACTGTTTGGTTAGGTCCTGGGGATTGATTAAAGCCCTTTAAGGACATGGACATGTGACTAAGACACCAACTCCTTTACTGATGAACAAAAAGACAAATGCTTGCTCTGTCATTATCTACAGATAAATTAAACCTGTTCTATAGGGCACAATGCAGAAAAAGGATAATAAGATTTGTAGATGAACTCCTAGTTTTATTAAAATAAATATTTTCAACATCCTGAGTACAACTAAATATGGTTAAATATGCTCTATGGGGTTGGCTAAAGGGCCAGGAGGAGGAAAGGGATAGTGGAGAAAACCGAATCTATTGGAAGTTAGGGAATGAAGCTCTATTTACAGCTCAGCACAATATACAAGCAGATATATACACTATATACAGGACTATTTACAGAAATATACAAGGTAAAGGTAATACAGAAACACAACACCCCTCCCAGAAATCAGAGACTCTAGGAGGGGCTCTCAACCACCCTTCCACCTTCTCCCCACCCCTATACCTTACCCCATGGTTTGCCTTACACGCAAGGTGAATTTTGAGGATCGGCCAGGGGAGGTTAGAAGGAAAGTGGTTAGTGAGGTTACTCAGCAGAGAGGAGAAGCCAGAAGCTGCTAGACCGAGACGCTGTGCCCCAGAGACTGACTGGCAGCCCGAGACACTGTGTAATCTGTTTTGAGTTCTTATTCTTAAACATCTCAGCAAGCCTGTGAGTGAAGCAGACATCACCATTGTTTCCTTTTCACAGCCTATAATATAATTTTCTCTATTAAAATATTCCAATTAGCTCAAACCAGCACACATGGCAGTCAAAATTTAAAATAGCTATTGGATCATACATAATTATGTACCTATTGGTGACAGAAGAAGGTAAAAACTCTAATGAGGATGTTGCAATCTCTTTGAAATTTGCAAGTCTTCGAAACCCTGGAAGTCCAGTACCAACAAGAAACTTGGAAACCAGATTGGGAAGTAATTAAGCAAACCAAAGTCTGCCTTTAATGTTACTGAAAGAAAGTTCACTTTTGCCCCTGGGCTACCATAGAGGGTACAGTGAAATCCAAGAGTAGTACAATATTGAAACATTAGACATTTTCCTATGAGAGCAGAAAAGCCAAAAAGCCAGGTGAAACTAAACTGAACGCTTTTTTGTGAGGTTACACATACCTGAAGCAACCAATTTTTACTTTTTATACTGACCTGCCACTTCCTTATGTCAGACAAAAACGAAGCCGTTGCAATAGGACAAACACCAACATAATTTTGCAGGCACAGCAAAAGTGCTGTCATGTATTAGAAATTACACTTCTCAGAATATCTGCTCATTTCCCGGATTTTGAACCAAACCAGATTCTACCGGGCAAAGATTAAGGAATCATCTAATGTCTTTCTCAGTCCCAAGAGAACTACATATTTAAAGCATTTCTGGCAAATATTACTATATATTCCCAAAGACTGAGATTCCTCAGTCTTCTCTGGCAATGTATTCCACTGCTATCTATACCTTCTGATGAGATGTCCTCACCTCATTTATCTTGCTGCAATTTAAGCCCAGTCTTTTTCCTCTTCCATCTGCCTAAAAATATCAGTCTATCCCTTCCCACTGAAGTTATCTCTTTAAATATTCTCACTTCCTATATATTGCCCCTTCTGACCACTCTAGACTGAAAAATCATAGTTCCTTCTGTTATGTTTTCCAGAATTCTGTTCGCTCTCTTTGTGCTGTTCTGGGCTCTCTTAAACCAATGAAATGCACACACAAACAAAAAGTTAGGCACGTCTGAATCTCAGATGAAAAAAATATTTAATTAATTCTGTTTAAAGCTCCACCATTCTAACATCTCAACTTCTATACAGTTCATACACTGGAAGATAGACGAGCTGTTTACAAAGGAAGGCAAGACATACGCTCATCATTATAGGCAGGGAAACTGACGCACAGCTAAATGACTCACTCAAGGCCATTAGGGATGTCTACCCCAGACAGGAATGGAAACCTGTCAAGTTGCTTACTGAGCTGCTCTGGAACTTCACTCGATGTCACAACACATGACCTGAAGCCAGTATGCCCAAACAGTTACAGCTGCTGAGATTTAAACTAAAGTACATGCTGTATTTTTTTATTATGATTTCTTCCTTTCTGTTTTGTCAGAGTCCATCTACTGATTCATCCGAGATATTCTGAGATTACACTTTGCTGCTGCACCTGTTTGTCAGTGACCTGGCTAAACATTTTTTTCTCAGACCATGATGCTCCTGTTCTAAGTTTTCTGTGGTGCAATTCTTCTCCTAAGCTTTGTTTCTGAAAGCAGGTCAAATCCTTTAGTTCTTCTCAAGTCAAACCATGAAATTCTTACTTTTCCATTTTCTATCATGTCACAGCATGACTGATATTTTTATCCTTATGAATAGCCCCTTAAATTACCCATGAAATCTGTACCTGATGATCTTAATCTCTCACTTGCATGTAACCTCTTTTAGGCAAAGTTTAACAAGCCCAAATAGCTTTCTAAGCTTAAAGCTCACTAGTGAAGCTGGATGAATACCAGGTTTTATGATATTTCTGCTATAAGCTGCCAAAGAGCTTATGCATCCCATATGAATCCACAGCCAAAGTGACCAATACGTTTTAGGAACACAAAAAAATACAGAAGCAGCAGTGTTTCTCACCACGTCTGCCATGCTCTATTAAAAAGAAACAGATAACTTCGTTTTGCAGCATAACCTATGGCTTTACATCAACATAAAAAGAAACATGAACCCTGAGGGCCTACAGGCAAGTACTGCCAAATGACAGGTTGCTGAAAAGGTAAACATCTCATTTTCATTTCAGTCAAGTATTAAGCACAGACTATTTACGATCTTTTTCACTATTGAACAGCAAATATTTGTCTATTGAACCCGAGTGTTTCCAGTGTACCTTACTTATGTCTTCTCCATTTACTGAAAATATTACAGCAAGTTAAAGCAAGAAAGACCCCAGGGGCACACATTTGAGATATAATAGACTCAGGTTCAGGTCTGTCTTCGGACTTCCATCCTAACCACCTTCCATCAAAACCGCCTGGTTATGAGTCTACTACATGCTAGGCTGGTGCTTTAGAAAAGAGTACAAACAGTAGCTGTAACAGAGGACACTTTGGTTGCTTTCATCAGTCCAGTGGCACCAACCACTTCATTGTTGAAGCAGTCAGCCAGGAACATATGATTTCATAGGAGAGTATCTTGGAGTTTGGCATGGGGCTTTTGACCTATCTGCTTGTTCTGTATCAGCACATGTAGCCACAGGCTGCTGCTTAGTTGAATACACAAGTGAGCTTGTAGTTGTTTCTCTGTCCCCACAGCATACTGGCTAGGACCTTCTGGCTCATGGGACTACTTCTTGCTGTGTCACTTGCACTTTCAGCAACTAAACTTTCGTCAAAACAAATTATCAACGACCAACAGTCTTTGAGTCTTAATGTTATAATCACTAGATAACAGCCCATAGTATCTGTAAATTATAGCAGGTTTTTTCTGATTTACTTTGTACTTTACTGAGAATGGAAGCTGCATAGCCCAGGATCACAGGGACAAAGGCTATCAGGTGAGATTTGGGTTCTAAATGCATTTTTGGCTACACGATTTAATGGAAATGGAAAAAACACCTATCAAAGTGGCAAGACGCTGGAAGCTGCTGTTGAACAACTACTGCATTCATTATTTTTTGTCTAAATAAAATGTGCAGGTATAAAAATAAAATGGAACTTTTTGAGAAAAAATAATATCAAAGCAACTAGACACTCTTTCTATATATAAACCATCCTTTTTCCAATGGCAAGTCTGTAACAGAACTACCCACTTGATATGGAATTAGCTGAGCACTGCAAGCCGATCCAAAATTTTCATATGCTCCAGAATAAACTCCAGAGTTCTTTTTTTCCAGCAAAGCAGCTGGAGCTCCTAAAATACTTTGCACTCTAGTGGTTAGGAAAAGACGTTTAGTAAATGCAATCTCTTTTCATATGTTTAAAGAAAAGAGTCCAAACAAATTATATTACTCTGTACTCAAGTGCCACTGTAAGACGGTAAATTTAAATTGCTTGCTCTTTACAGTGTATCATTACCCTTATGTACATATAGCTTGCTGAGGAACGTTTCTGTTATTTGAATCACAAAAGTGATTTTACAGCTTTGAACTAGAATGAAGGGCATACATAATCTATAGGCATAAATAGTACTGTGGAAAACAGAAGAATTATGTGACTACTCATAATATTCCAATAACCAGAAGAAATTCCAAAGAGAGATAAGCATTAACAAGGTAAAAGCAAAAAGGAAGAGTAAAATTAAAGAACTAAAAGGAAGAGCAAAATTAAAGAACTAAAAACACAAAGTCAATGAAAAGAATATCAATAGCAAAATTATAGAAAAAAACCAAAAATATTAAAATCCTCAGTAGCAGAATATGATCTAAACTATCAAATTACAACTAGCAATTATGTCACTTTCATCAAGATGTTCTATTGTAGATAATTCAGTCATAAAAAACCATAATCCTTAGCCACCAAAACATTGATTCCTAGGTCACTTATTTAAGCAACGAGATAATTTGCTGACTTACCTGCTTGCTGCATGCATGCAATGTATGCAGTAAACAAGCAAAGACAATGCCGCAGCTTCCATTTCCAGTGATAGCACCACATTTCACTTATATGAAACATCCTGTAGGAAAAAACAAAAACAGAAACAAAAAGGCTTTACAACAAGCCAAAAAAAAGGGTGGGGGGAGTGGTGTAGGGTTTTTTTTTTGAGATTGTAAAGATTTGGTTTACCTATTTACAAATATGCTGTTTACATATATAACAAATACATGCTTTTTACTAACTATACAAAGATGGGATGCAAGAATCTGTGTTTGCCCTTAACCAGCCTTCCATATTTTTCAGTGCTAGTATCTTGATAGCTACAACATCTCCTGCTGACAACTTCAATGAAAATCCTGAAACTTGCCAAAATCTAAGGGCTCATCTATGTGGACAGTAAGGCCAGGGACTTTCATATTATTTTATAAAACAAATAAATGCAATTATACAAAAAGTGTCTGATCAGTTTATAGGTTGAAGTTTCCTTTGCCTTGAAGCATTCAGGAGATTTAATGGCTCAACCAAAATGTTTCCTCCTTAGTGGGCAGAAGAGGAAGCAAGAAAGACCCAATAAATTTGGTCAGACTTTTAACCATGTATCCAAAATGAACAGTAATCCATTACATTCCTGTCTCATTTTATTCAACAAGTTAGCAGCAAGCAAAAGCAATAAGTAATGAAACACAACATGCATTATTCTGACTGATTCCTTCCCCTCCTTTTGGCAATGATAACTGGCTTTTGTTCAGTAAGATATTATCTGCTTATACTGGGACAAAATTTCTAACAGAATCCCCCAAATATTTCACAAGTTATTCCCAGTAACAGCATGTGAAGAAGAACCACAAATGAATAGTCATGAAGAAACACCGATGAATAAAAATGTTTTCCAGGTTAGTGCATATTAAACACAGAAAAAAAGAAAGGTGTTTGGAATGGCCACTGGTATGATTTATCTGGACATTAACATGAAAGCTAAGTTAAAGAAAATACAGGGTTCATCGTTAGTGGCAAGAAAAATTAATTTTCTTAAACCTGGGAAAACAGTCTTTCCTCTGCACCACAGACATAGCTGTGAACCCGCCTGTTAAACTTGGGGAGGGCAAATGTAAATCCTTTCCAAATACCAGCTTCTGTTTCTTCCCATAATGGAGTTCTGTAACGTAGACAAGCCAATCTTAATGCTCCAAGATAAACCATTGTAAAGGAACAACTAATGTTTCAGTTTTAATTGTAGCAGTTCATCAAACTACTCCTGTGGGCTAGATGCCAATGGATCCAGGTAAATGGCACTTCCAACAGACTGCTACAGTCAGTTAGGTTTCCCTTCAGTGCAGTGTTACATAGCACAAGTCTCTGATTACAGAAAAGAAGTCCAGTTCTTTATGGTGAGTTGTATCAAATTAGGAATTTGAAGCGGATTTATTTTTCTCAGATATTGTAAAGTCAAACTTAACAAGTGTTGAAGACAAGCACAGAAAACACTTGGCCCTGAAATACAAGAATCTCTTTGATGAAGCCAGACACACAAAATAACCAGATTATCAAACAATAGAATTATTGTCTTTCAACTTAATGACCTAAAAATCCCTGTTAAAAATCTCAGACACCAAAATGATGAGGTTTGGGCACAGTCACTCTTCAATGTATATAATTAATAAATCCACAATACTCTTAATAGTAATCTAAAAAATTACTCTGAACAGAAGTCCTTTTAAGACATGAAAACAGTTCTATGCACGTGCATACACTGACAGCATGCATATATCCTCACAGAGTGAAGTGGAAATGCCAAAGATAACAGCATGACATATCAGAGATACAGAATATTGGTGTTTCTACAAAAGAAAGGGTCTGCAGCTACTGCTGAGATACATAACAGCCTGCTGCATAATCTACCATTGCAAACCTGTACAAGGGAGTGAATTACTGGGTTCTGTTTGTTGTTTTGCTCTGAGCAAACACAGTTAAAGGTATCAGACTAGGAAACAGTTGCAAACAATTATTTATTAATTCAGAGGAAATCTACCTTGATTTTCATGATATTGATACATTTTCAACACGTTATACAAATTATCCCTTCTGATGTCTCTGAACTCATCAGTTTTTGCTCACTGAACAGCTGGAGAACCCAAGTCACAACTTTTGAGATACTCAAGAAAATGTAACATGACAGGTTTGTGCTGCCTAGGTATAGAGTAAATCTACCCAGTCACATGGCCTTTAGTGCCTTTCTGAAGAATCTGAGATTCTGTTTTAGTCTGAGAGAGCTATTTAATTTGGCCAATTTCTGTTAATGTTTACTTGCACTGCGGCAACAGTTACAAGCCAGTATTCCACAGTGTTAGTTCACAGTTTGTTTCCTCATCCTCACTCTTGCAAAAAGCACAAGTCATGAAAGGTTTCAAGAACACGGATAATAAAAACAGAGCAGAGCATAAGTAAGTGCAAACAGCAAGGCAGAGAGGAGTAACTATAACGGGTTTTCTCCAGAGAAAAAGGGTAGGTAATTATACAATTGCAATAAAAAATATACAATTCTCCACCAAAATAAATTAATATGGAAAAAATGGCAAGCCTGTCTCTTCCACTTACACTCTTCTGCTGAAGGATGAAACAATTTTCTTTACACCACATCATCTCAGTCAACATGAAAGAAAGGTTTATCAAACTCAAACAAGAATGATGACAGAAGCAGCATGTTACCAAAACACTCCACTAATGCAGGAACCATGAGTCAGATCTATTTCTTTTTCAGAGGATTTTCAAGTATCTGTGTTACAGAGCATAACTTCTAGCTGAATATCATAAGTGACTGAGATCGGTTCTCTACATATTCTTGAGATCTTGCATAGACAAAAAGACAATCTAGAAATCTGACTGCTCATGGCTGTGACGTGTGTAACACCCCTGTTCACACAAGAAGTTGTGAGGGATGGAAGTCAGATAACAGATTGCCAACAAAAAGGTTTCTCCTGTAACAAAACTCACTCCTGATATTTTTATAATGTGACATCCCAAATGGCAGACAACTACAAAAACAAGCCAGAGCAACAACTAAATACTTCCCAGACATTAAAAACAATTGAACTTACTTGCACATATTATTCACCTGTCAAAGCCAACTACATTTATATTTATTTTAATTTTCTTGATTATTAGTGTAAATGAACATCTGGAACTGAATCTAAACAGCATATGAATAATTAAACAGAGAAATTAGCAAACAGTTCTGGGCTAGTTCACAAAGGGATTATATGGTCCCCTGCTACTACAGCACTGACTTGATGGCCCAAGAAATCCCTTTGGTCTTGTGTTCCTGAATAGTATTAAAAGCATGTGTTCTGTCATTTAATATTCATCAATGACACAGAGAACGGATGTAACAACAGCAATGTACTACAACACATTAAGAGTTAAAGTAAGCAAAGCAGTCCATAATGAGGATTCTCAGAACACATACAGATTATTTCAGTCTTTAACCTGAACACATCAAAATTGCTGAACATTGTTTACATCAGGTTTTCTTCTCAATTCTGTTTCCATTTAATTTAAAAAGGCCCTGTTCTGTTCCCAGTTAGTAAGACACTAGCAGCTCAGAATAAATCATTTAATCTGGGGACTATCAGAACACCTACAGTAGGAGTACATCCATTACAGTTGGGTAAGTCACACACTAAAACTCCTCTTTTAACATTTGGGTTCGGGGGTCGGGAGGATTTGTTTGGTTGTCCTATGTGCGTGTAAGAGGTGAGGGGGTTAAAAAAAAAAGAAAAAAGAAAACTTACAAAGCGACTTTCTATGGAGTTTGACAGAACTACTAATTTTTCTATGGACTTGGAGTATTCCACTTGCAGACACTGTATGACACGGACAGCTATGCACTCTAGCTACAAATTCAATACAGTCCAGTCCACAGCTACTTTCATTTCTATAACATAGGAGACAATAAGCTTATTCACAATTCATTCCAGAAGAGCAAAATAGACATGTAATTTATCTAAACCATAAAGGGATGGCAACTTGACATAGTGGGAGTCTTGCTACATCTAACTACTAAACTGTCTATTCTACATGCCATTAACTACCTAAGACATAATCCCCTTTTAGAGAGGATGCAGTCCTCTGCAAGAAAACATACACAGAATACGAATAATTCAAGACTATTTCACTTGTACACTGTCTGGCCCTAAAACACACACAACTTACTTGACTACTCCATCCTCCTTGTTCAAAGCTTTAGCAAAGTTCCCTGGAGTAGGATGTGAACTATGCCTCAGGCAGGCTGACATGACTTTTCTTTGGTCTTTGACATGTCTAAAGCTATTAAGGAGAAATGTTGCTGACATTTTAAAATTAAAAAGAAAGATAGTATCAATTTCACAATTTTTTTTCCTCATATAGCTTGTAAACAGAAAGACTTTAAGCTTAATCACCTCTAAGTGGAACTACAAGCGAAAGGTGATTACAACTCAGAGTTTAGCTCCTGCAGGTTAATAGAGTCGAATTTAACTTTGAAACTCTTGCTTTAAACTTAAAAAGCACATGAATGTCTTGAAAAATTGATCACACAACGACAACTTAAAAGTTTCATTTTGTTAAGCATTACTTGTTCCTACGTACTCTTCCAGTCAACCCTGAAAACACCCGCAGTCATCAAAAAAGATGAAAAACATAAGACATTGCTTTTTAATTTAAACAGTGCCAACTGTATCAGATCCATCCTAGTCCTTTGGCTTTCCTTTCAAAATTAACTTTTCCCAGTTGCAGGAAACTGATCTGAAAACTAGCACTGTAACGCTGGGGCTTTAGGAACTCCCCTTCTCCTTTCTGCCTTAACTTACTTCACCATGCACTGTTAGAAAACCCTACCCTTTTCTCCTTGGACCCATTCCCTTAAGCCCAACCACAGCTTCCCTCCCTTCTCCGGCCGTGAACGCACCGGTGAAACGCCTAATCCCAAATTTTAGTACCTCGCGTTACCTTCGGTGAAAGCCTGTCAGAAAAGGCAAAACATATCGAGAAAGGCGCCCAGCGGCCACTGGAGTGGCTCGCCCAGAACCAGGAGGCGTACGGACAGGGAGGGAGGGAGGGCCCCGACGCGACCCGCCCGTGGCACCCCCGACCGCCCCTGGCCCCCAGACGGCGACGGAGCCCCGCGGTGCCTCCTCTATGACGAGCGCTGCTGAGAGGGAGGAGCGGCGGGGCTGGGAAGGCTTCGAGGAGCCCGCGCGGCCCTCCCTCTCCCTTTTCGTCCTGCTTGTCGCTGGCACTGCACCTGGAACGGTGCCTGTAGCGGACGAGACTCCTCGACGTGAGCGACCACAGCCCCGAGCCTACAGGCCGGGTCTGGCGGGTGCCCGGGCACCAGTGCTCACAGCTAGCCCGGCCGGGAGCCTGCTACTTGCCCCCAAGCACCGGGAAGCTCACACCAGATCAGTCCTAAGGACTGGATTACTGTGCGCTGAGATGAGCAGCGGCCGCCCGGGACTCGGCAGGGCAGCCGCCAGCGGGTCCGGAGCCTGGACGGGGCAGAGCTCTGCCCGTCCTGCCCTCCGAGTTCCCTGCGTGAAACTCGTTTCCCCATTCCTTCAGCCCTACCTATCTACACGGCTCAAACCTGACATTACTCATCGCCTACTGTGGGGGAGGCGGTGTGGGGGGTAAAGCTCTGCCTACATGGCCAAGACTTCCTGCCCCACGAATAGCCCGTGGGGGTTGTCCGCAACCACGGCTTCACAGTCCGGAGGGGAAACTTACATGGTGACATTACGGGGTGGCTCTCCTCCGGGTCTCAGCAACCATCCTCCCCCGCTGCCGCTCGCTCTGCCTCTGGACCGCTCCCTCGCGGGCTCCTCGCGGAGGTCATCGCTGCTCGCCCACCTCTCTTCCACACCCGCCCCTGCACACGCCGCCCGCGGCGGCCGGGACCGCGCCAATCCGCTTGTCTGCCGCTGCGACTGTCCCCGGCCCCCACGCTGGGACCTGCCTCTCCCGGCACAAGTCGGGAAAACTTCGGTGGGGAGGGAAGCCGCCCCCGCGGAGGGCAACGGCCGCCCCGCCCGCCGATCCCCGTGCACGCCGCGCCGGGGGCTCAGGTGGCGGCTCCGGCACGGCCCCACCCGCCGCGCCGCGTCGGGGGCAGGACGGTACCCGCTGAACCGCCGCCGCCACCGGGGGGCCTCGCGCTCTCTCCCGAGGACCGGCTCCGCGGGACGAGCGCGCCGCGCTGGGGAGAGAGGCGGGTTCGGGGCCACGCCGCCTGACACCGACACCTCTCTAAAGGGCACTGCACGGGCGGCGCCGCATACAGCCCCCCGGCTCACTAGGTGCGGGCTAGTCCTGGGGCGCAGAGGCCCCAGGCACACTTACATCTCCCAGGAGACTATAGCCGCAGGCCCTAAGGACACAGAAATGCTATCCTTGATGATCACAACCTCCAGGATAAGCAGCGCGTCGCAGCATCCCAGTGGCAGCAGGTCGCAGGGGCGAACATAGCTCGCAGACCCACTGTGCCATACACAGCAGAGGTGAGTGCACACAGGCCGATCCACGTGATTCTGGGCAACAAACCATTGTGGTGCATCCCAGGGCTGCTGACACAGACCCCAAGGCATTCACTGTGTACCGTTTTTCTGTGATGCCCTACACCTGGGGTAGAAGATAGACAGGTGGAGGGGTTGCATCTCTGACCCATTGCATGAAGCATATAAGTCTGTACACTGCTCACACACACAGTGGTGGCCCTTACCTCACTCCTGAGTAGCTTGTTTGGAGGATGGCAGTTCGCACCAGTTCCTAATGATCCTGAGCTGCTTTGTTCAATTAAAATCTCTCTAACATAGTAGTCCACTCCAGTTAGCTAGGAAAACACCGAAGTGACCGAAAGGGAAACACAGCAAACACAAGGTCACAAAAGAAGTCCAACATTTTCACAGTACTCCTTGGATCTGAGTTGACAGAAAGGATGGGGGAAGAGAAGACTTGGCATAGTGAACCATTCAATGAAGTTATCAGCATGCAATGGCAGTTAAAAGCAAAGAGAGCTCCCACTTTTAAAACAATAAAGAAAACAGCTCTAAAGTTTTCATGAACTTTATACTAAACATTTACATTCTGGTCAATTTTTATCATCTGTCTTTAAAAACAATAAGCTGTAGGCTTGCTTTTGTTGTAACTTCCTGGTGGAGGAACTGCTGGGGCCAGGTTAGCCAAATCTGCATGGCCAACTGTCACTTGAAGGCACTATGAATGACTTTGTACATGGTTGGCCTTGTCTTCACTTTAAGAGCTCTCTGAGTAGGTATTGCAGTGCATTCTACTCTGCTTCTGAGTCTGATGTCACACGGGATGAGGGAGGCACAGTATGTGCCAGTTTTCCTTTAAGAGCTGTAGTCAAATACCTGTAGTCAAAATACCCTGTTGTTTTCTGGATCAATCTGCTTTGTTTCTGGGTTGAGTCTGTGCAGATAACTTTAAACTGCATTTGCCATAAGTCCAAGGTATCAATGCACATGAGACTCTATTATGTACTGTCAGTTTCAGCTCGTACAATAAACCTAGAAGTTCTTGCTGCCTGGATTCATTGTAAAGACACAGACTGCATTTACCTCACATGCACAGCAAAGATGGTGCATCTAAAATGCATTGGATTTGCTGTACATGTGCAGATCAGTTGAAGATTAAGCTCAATACCTCCTGGATGTACTGAATCTACTGCATACATGAGGTACACAGATAATCAAGACCATCTGGAAGAAGTTAGTCTGATGCCGATGCACAGATTAGTGACACACATGGCACATTATCTACTGGTTGTAATGGAAACTTAGACCTTCATTCCCAACTTGGAAGGCATTAGAGGTAACTACAATTTGACAGTATCTCCCACAGCATTGCCACAGCTAAACTGAGGCAGTATGGTCTGGATGATAGGGTGGTGATGTGGATTGTGAATTGATTGAAGGCAAGAAGTTGGAGAGTTGTGGTCAATGGTACAGAGTCTAGTTGGAGGCCTGTGCCTAGTGGGGTACCTCAGGGGTTGGTACTGGGACCATGTCGTGATAGACCTAAATAGGTCAAAATAGGCTTATACATGTCCCAGATTGCCCAGATATGTTCTTCTGCTCTCCCTCCTTCTGTCGTGGGGAGAGGCAAACGCGGGAAAGAGGACAGAGAACCTGGAGCCACTGAATCTAAGGACCCTGGCTTGCCCAGACTTGTTTTGCTCCTGTTTACATCCTGTGATAAACAAGGTACATACACTTGGCTTGTGCCTGACTCGTGCAAGGCCTCTGTTTTTCCTAAATTTGGGTAAAGTAAGCCTATGGTTTCACCTAATACGGTCAAGCTTGGCTAACTGCCATTGTGATTGGCTATTGTGTGTCCAGAGGCCCATTAGTCT
>WBNM01033043.1:0-11492 GCA_013399055.1 Ramphastos sulfuratus | reverse complement strand
CCTTAACAACTTACACCAATTAGAGAATGCCATGACAGTTTGCATCTTGGCAATTTGGGCCAGCTGCTTGGGGCAACAGCTTGTCCCTTAATGATTTGGACCAATTGCTTTGCAATGGGCTGGTCTGAACAGTCTGTTAGAGGGGTATATAAATGCATGTTCATATTCAGTAAATTGGCATTGCTTGGATCTTATTGATCTGTGTGTGGCTCTGCCCAGAAGCTCTCGCCGAAGAAGTAGTCCTGACAAGAGCTGCTATTGACCATGAGCCATCAATGTGCTCTTGTGGCCAGGAGGGCCAATGCCATTTTGGGATGTATTTGAAGGGGTGTGGCTAGCAGGTCAAGAAATGTCTTCCTGCCCCTCTACGCTGCCCTAGTGAGGCTCCATCTGGAGTACTGTTTCAGTTCTGGGCCCCCCCAGCTCAAGAAGGACATGGAGCTGCTTGAGAGTCCAGTGCAGAGCCACAAAGATGATTAAGGGAGTGGAACATCTCTCTTATGAGGAAAGACTTGAGGGAGCTGGGGCTCTTGAGCTTGGATATAAGAAGACTGAAGGATGACCTCATTCATGTTTATAAATATCTAAAGGGTGAGTGGCAAGAGGATGGAGCTGGGCTCTTCTTGGTGTTGCCCAATGACAGGACAAGGGGCAGTGAGTGGAAGTTGAGGCATGAGGAGGAATTTTTTTCCCTGTGAGGGTGACAGAAGACTGGAAGAGGCTGCCCAGGGGGGTTGTGGAGTCTCCATCTCTGGAGATACTCAAAACTCACCTGGATGCGTTCCTGTGTGATCTGGTATAGGTAATCCTGCTCTGGCAGGGAGGTTGGACTAGATGATCTTTCAAGGTCCCTTCCAGTCCCTGACCTTCTGTGATTCTATATTTTTGGGAATATTAAAAATACAAAGACAAAAAGAGGTGCATAAGAGTGCTTTAAAGGGATTTTCTGTCCCCTATATTTCTTTGCTCCATGTTTTTAAGCCTTGGGTGGATGAGGTTTCATTTTGATACAAGCTTAGTAATCAAGATCTGTATTACTGTGGCCTATCATTTACACTGATATTTAATTCATCTGTCTGCTCCAGAACAAAAGCTTGCCATAGAAACAGGCTGATTCAAATAATAGTGACAGAGGGCTTTCAGTATCTAATTTTGTATCTTGCAGGTATACTTATAACACATTTATAACATTTTTAAAGCTTTTCTGTTGCAACCACAAGAGATGGAAAATTTAAAGCTGATATTCCCCCTTGCACATTTCATTTAGCATTTGCGGTTATCTTGGTTCATATTAAACCCCAATTTCCATTCTTCACATCTCATCCTGTTTTAATATCACTTATTCACCAACATAACTGTTGAAGTTTTGTTTAAAAAAAAAATCTCTATCGCTTGCATACTAAGAACAACAAAAGTACAAATCAGGTGGTTGCAACCATGAATTGACAAATGAATCAATGAAACATAAAGCATCCAATAGCAATTACAATTAATGCCTAAACTGAAAATGACTGAAGTAAATATCTCATTACTCATTTTGACTTGCCTGTCTTGTTTAGATGGAGATGTCTCACAGCTTTGCTGTAATTCAGCTTTAATAACAACTCTATTAAGTAGATGCCTGTTGAGTGGATAAACATTACTTAAATAATGACACTTCAGTCACGAATTAACTTTCTCCTGTGCAATTAAGTAGCTGTCCATCACATTCATCAGCTTACTAAACTGTCTTCCAGCATTTTCATTATTGCATTTTTGCCACCTACATTAATTGCTCAGGCAAACCACACAGTGACGCCTTTCCAGGACTAGGGATGAGACCTCTAAATACAATTGCTGATGGCACTAGAGAAAAGGGAAAGGATGGCGACAGCTATGCAAAAATCCAAGGATAGGTAACTTTCAGTGTTCTGAGGGACAAAGGTATTTATTTGACTGCTACAGTAATAACATATTAGGTTATTAGAATGGTGATTTGTATATGCAACTGTTTTACTCATCTCGCATATAGGCCTACAAACTCTGTATTCAGTTTCAGATTTAAGTTAAATTTGATTAACTTTATTTTGCAGTGTTTGGGGTGGAGAACGGGGAGAATAGGACAAAAAGCATATGGTGGTTCATCAAGTTCTTCTATGTTACATGGGATGTGAAGCTTTATGTGGTTAATCCAGTTTTGAGACAAACAATTCGAGTGTCAAAAGAAATAAATATTTAGTCTGAATATGTTTTTGTGTTCCAGTGACTAATCAGTTTAAGTTTTTTTGCTAAGTAGCTTGTTCTGTATTTTTATGACTTTAATTTCAATTAATTGCTATTCTGCAAATACTGGATTACTTCAATCCTATCTTTTATAAGGGACAAGTACCTCCTATTTTTTTTAGTCTCTTTCGTGTCCTTTCTTGTTAAAATTTTTAAGTAATGATAGCAGAACTGAACATTATAGTCCTGTAACTTTTAACTGCTTTCTTAGAACATAACCCAGGTATGCTGGTTTGAGGCTAATTGGAATATTTTAATGAAAAAAATTATATTACAGGATGTGAAAAGAAAACAATGGTGATATCTACTTCACTCATAGGCTTGCTGAAATGTATAAGAACAGGGACACAAACATAGATAACACAGAGAGTCTTGTCTCTGTCTCTCTGCGAGTCTGCTGGCCTCTCTGCTAACCTAACTAACTACCCTGCTTCTAACCCCCCTGGCCAATCCTCCAAACTCACCTTGCACGTAAGGCAAACCCTGGGGTAAGGTAGAGGGGTGGAAAAAAGGTGGAAGGGTGGTTGGGAGCCCCTCCTGGGGACTCTGATTTCTGGGAGGGGTATTGTGTTTCTGTATTACCTTTAACATGTATATTTCTGTAAATATTCCTGTGTATAGTGTATATATCTGCTTGTACATTGTGCTAAGCTGTAAATATAGCTTCATTCCTTAACTCCCAGCTGGCTGAGTCTAGTCTGGGTGACTTTACAAAGTGTGGGGGGGGCGGGGAACTCCCAAACCATCATACCAGGGCTCCAGAAAATTTTTCATTTTCATACCAGTTACATAATATATTATTTATTTTGTCTGTTCTCTATTTTCCTTTGGTCATGGGACTAGAATGCTTTCCAGGAAATTTAGCTGCCTTTCTTCACCTTCTTTTCAGGGTTCCTGAAGTCTACAGTGACTTCCACATTCCAGTATGTCTTCAGACAGATAGCCAAGTATCACAGTATCACAGTATGAGCAAGGTTGGAAGAGACCTCAAAGATCATCAAGTCCNGTTTGGCTGCTCTCCAGCCACTCTGACCCCAGCCTGTAGCTCTGCATGGGGTTGTTATGGCTAAAGTGCAGCACCCGACACTTGGATTTGTTGAACACCATCCCATTGGACTCTGCCCATCTGTCCAGGTGCTTGAGGTCCCGCTGCAGAGCCCTTCTGCCCTCCAACATCTGCCCCCAGCTTGGTGTCATCTGCAACAGAAACTTACCTTACTGCATCAAAACTTTTTCTCGTTTTTAATTTCTTCTTGGGTGGGATTCATTTGACTAAACAAAGTGGACTTTTACAATGTACCCCCTCCACATCTGATTTACTTATTGAAGACATCATATATTGTTAATAACAAGACATAGACACAGGGTGTGGTGATACATCTAATGAAGCACAGACATCTACTTTAGAATGAAATTCTTTACTCTCCAGTAATAAATCCTATTGAGTTTTTGTTCCATCTTAAGAGTTATTGATACCTTTGCTTTCTCTGACATTCTTCCTAATATTAAATATTTGGTCACGATTGTGTTATGCTTTCCCTAGGACATTTTACAGAATTCTGGGGTAGCAGAGGAAGTCTGCAAATCTTTCTGTTGTGGAAGTGAAGACCAACAAGAATATGTTAAAAAAAATCAGTTTAATGGTGTCAGGAAATAGGAAGAATGGTCAAACTGAACAGGGACCTTACATTGCACACACTGGAACACACACAACTTATTTACCAGCTCAAGATATCAGTTGGGAAACAATACTACACAGTGTGTAGCTAAATCAAGGCTTAGAATGATGACTCAAAATGTGCAAACCACTTACCTATTGGCAAGGACACTCAGTCTCCAGAAGATACTTTGGACATCATCACAATCCAAATGGAGAGTTTCCTGACTGCAGACCGCTGCTCCAAGAAAAAACAGCTCAAAGAGGGTTTCTGGCATGCTCTGTGCACACTCAAGAGTCAGACTCAGGCTCATGGCCATATACAGCTTTTATTGGTTAAGGATGTCTCCTAGGCAGGCTTATTATCTGAGGTGGTCTTTGGCAAGCTCAGGTATCTGGAGAACATGATTGGGTGCTCTCTAAATACATGACTTGCAGCACACACACTTAAGCATCAAACTAGCCACCACATCCCCTGTAATGCACCATTTGGCCTGCCCAGGTGCACAGAGTGCACCTGCCACACTGCCTTAATTTTAAGAGCAATACATCTTTTCAGTTTTTATGTCCTTTTGCTGGTACTGTGGCCTGTTCCATAACCACTAAAATGAAAATCACTGCTATCTCCAGGATAGTGTGGGTTTTTTTCAATATTTTATTATTTGATAACTGATTTGCTGCAATACTGTTTCCAAAAGCATTTTCATTTGGCACATAATTCTGTGCACTGAGCATCTCTCTGTAAGGTAATTTCAAATCAGATAGTGTGTTTTCAGAAGTTTACCCAGAGTGAGCAAAGAATATCTGCTGGTTAGGCCTTTGCTGTTCAAATACAAGTAGGAAAATTATGTTCATACAGTCTAATAAAGTGAAAGCATTCATGCATTTTTAATTTCTGAATTACATATTGTCTACATTTTTTTCAGGGAGATACAAACTTAGGATGGTAGAAGTAGTGATATTCTCCTTATTAAACAGAAATACATTTTTCCAAAGCTAGCTTTTGTTTGTAAAGGGATTAGTCACTGTTACTACATACATTTATATGATGCAAATTATTTGAAGATCATAGAATCATAGAATGGTAAGGTTGGAAGTGACCTCAAGGATCATCTAGTTCCAATCCCCTGCCATAGGCAGGGACACCTCCCACTAGGACAGGTCACTCAAGGCCTCATCCAACCTGGCCTTGAACACCTCCAGGGAGGGAGCAGCCACAACCTCCATGGGCAACCTCTTCCAGTGTCTCACCACCCTCACTGGAAAGAACTTCCTCCTAACATCCAGTCTAAATCTCCCCTCTGCCAGTTTAAACCCATTGCCCCTTGTNAAACCATTCTCTCTTGTCCTATTGCTAGACACTCTTATGAAAAGTCCCTTTCCAGCCTTCCTGTAGAATCCTTTCAGGTATTG
The DNA here is from genome assembly GCA_013399055.1 of Ramphastos sulfuratus. NCBI lineage: Eukaryota > Metazoa > Chordata > Aves > Piciformes > Ramphastidae > Ramphastos > Ramphastos sulfuratus. The sequence continues at coordinate 6,160 of WBNM01033043.1, read as the reverse complement.
GGAAGCAGCTATAAGGTCCTCCCAGAGTCTTCTCTAGGCTCAACAACCCCAGCTCCCTCAGCCTATCCTCATAGTGAAAGTGTTGGCCTCCTCTGGACTTGCCTCAACAGCTGTGTCCTTCTTATGATGACAACCGATCGATCCTCATAGAAGCAGCCTGTGATGTGAAATACATATCACTGTGGCACTGCTTCTGGCTTTTTTGCTGCCTGGGTGACATGATAGGGTATGTCTGTGATCTCTCTGCATGAAACAGTCATTTTTGGCTGATAAGAAAGGCAGTTCACTTAAAGTTACATTCAGGTCTTGCAAGCTGGAGTGGTTTTGCTTCATGTGGCTTTTTAGCTATGAAATCTGTAATCAGACTGTGCTGCCCAAAGTTTCTAGAAACACCCCAAGGTAATCAGTGATACTGTTTTACTGCCCAAACATGTATCTGTACTTTCTGTTTTAATTCATAAGTTATTATCTTTGCATTAATGGATTCTATTTGGATTGTTTGTCTTAAAGGTTTCTTAAGAAAGAAGTAAGCTTGAAAGTTCAGAAGTGCATTAGCTGGAGCTTTCTTCAGTTATTGTTCCACTGATTTAATATGTATGAGAAAATGGGATTATTTTACATGGAAAATAGTGTACGTGTGTAAAGTTATTAAATTAATATAACCATAATACCTAGTGTTATAATGTATGTAGTGAAAATTTTAACTTTAAAACACATGAACTAGTGCTATCTTTCTGACACAGAATTTGCACTTTTATTAGCCAGTATCTTCATGTTCTTACTGATGTGAAATAGGATAAAATCTCAGAGATTTTTGAGTATATTGTTAAATACACTAACACAATCCAATTTTTGACTTTAAGCTACAACAGCATGTACATCTGTTTGAATACTTTGAATGGCTGACAAGATAATGTTTAGTACAAGGACCCACAAAAGGTTGATTTTGTTTGGTATTTTGCAGTGGGCAAGACTGTAATTATAGGTCATGTACTGCGGTAGGGGTTATATACTTAAGGCACCGAACCTGTAGGCAACAAAGACACCTGAAGAAAGTGAGTGTAATAGATACAAGTATCTGCATTAGTCAGTTTTCACAAAATTGATTATCACAAAATAATTGCATTAACTGATGGAAAGCTGCATTACAGAAAAGCTAGGTTCATCACATAAACAAACCAAAACAGGACAAAGGAGCTTAGCCATGTGATTTCAGAAAATTAATGCCAAGCAATTACATACATTTTGGGCTCATTTGAAGTAAAGATTATTCTCCATAAAATGGTTTTCTTATTGAAAACACAAATATAACCTTCAGAGATAATGCAGAAACGGCAATCTGAGAAAAACATGAAGTCTGTCGTTGGGTGCAGCTCCTGCAACTCTTTCCAGGCCACAACATATTATAAAGTAAGTTAGCCTTCCAAAACTTTTACTTGTGCAAACAATCCTCACTCCCATAACTAACTACATTAATGTCTGCTAATGAATGGGCACAAAAAGCCACACTGGTTATCCCAGAGGATATAAGGAGATGCAAAATGAAAAATACCAGTTTTTGTATTGGATACTGAGAGTCTGTGTAACACACACGTCTGTAAAAATATATTTAAAGACTGCACTGCTGCCTTTTAAAAAAATTTTAAAATCATGTTTAGATAACTATTGGGAGATTAACATACAGATAATATTTTGAACATGATTATCTGACTTGTGTCCATATGCAAAGTAATGCTCAAGTCTGCCTTAATATAAGAATCTTTAATAGTTCCCTTTTGGAAAATCATCATTGATAATCCCTCTGCTAGGTAGAAGTATCCAAGGAATGTGTGTGAGCGCCTATGGGCAAAAAATACAGGTATTGTGCCACTTTTCTGCATTATAGTTAGGAGTGGAAAAACTCTCACAATATTAACAAAGTATTTTAATAGATTCGAGTATTTATTCTCCATGACTTCTTATTAAAAGAAAAAAAAAAACAAACAAAACCAAAAAACACCACAACCAAAACAACCCTAAACATAACACTATTTATATATCTAACAGTGCCTGAGGATATAGCTACTCATAGATTTTAACATTAATTGCTTAGCTTGCAGAGAGCGAGAAATAACTCACAAAGCCATCCCAACACACATAAAAAATCATCAGATTCAGTTCAGGGCAGGTGAATGCCAGTAGCATGTACCATGTCTCACATGAAATCAGCTTCACTGCATACCTTGGTCTCATAAGTACACAGAAGCATGTAGGATAGTATTTTGTCCAGAGAAGAAAGTATTAACAAGGCACTGTATTCCCGCTGAAGTCCCAGGATCCCCTGGGCAAGGATAAATAGCCCACATTAGTCCATTACAGATCAGTTCATGGCTACCCCCATTCTCCACTTATATTTTTACAATTAATCTAATTTTTTGTAAATGCAGGACAATTCCTGATCATCACTTACCTTGGAGTGTAATGGGGAATGGTTCGGTAATACTATTTGCTGAAAGTTTAATGTGAAAATATCTACCTCTTGTGCCCAGAGTTGGAACTGCCACAGACTAAGTTGATTTTCATTAACCAATACAGAATAAAACTGTATTTCCCTTCAACACTGATTCCTATTAATAATATAACTTTTTATTTTGCAAACAGAACGTGAATCTATGGAAAGTCAGTATCTCTATGAATTTACAAAATCAGGGTGCAGTGAGTGCTGGGAGCTTCCAGGAAATGAGACTAGTGCGGGAAATCAGTCCATGGAAATGAAGTTTCGAAAGCACCAGTTTCTAATACAACTAAGATAGATCAGATGTCAAAGCTAAGCTTAATTAAAAGATCTCAACTTCCAAGTGCAAAACCAAAACCAAAACGAAAATGAAGCCTGATGACTATAAATGTTTAATTTGTTTGGAGGCTCAGAATTTTACTTTATATGGGTAGAAATGAGTAAACGATATCAAAATGTCCAGAGACTCAGATTGATGTCTTTATATGTTGTGGATAGAATGAAAAGGTTTTCTGTTATGTATTCCTCCAACCATTCTTCTAAAACCCTGTTTTCTAGGTAATTTAATTTCTGACTTCCCATTTTCTGTTCCATGCAGCTTTCATACCACTTTCCCCCCTCACTTTTGTAGAAGAGATTTTTCATGTACTACTTTTACAGTCTCAACTACAGGAACATGAGAAAGGCCATAATGGGTGAGAACAAGAGGTCATCACTTAATCCCCTTTCTCCAAAGAACAGTAAGAGTAGCTCCCTCAGACTTTCTCAGTGTTTGGTGCCAGATTTATTTTGCATTTTGGCCATACAGGAAGTTCAGTGTGACTCAGAAGGACTGAAAAAAATGCTAACAATACAGAAAGAAATTAAGGGCAGTATTGATGAAAGTACAAATTATGGGAGTAGAGATGTCCTTAGGCAGCCAAACTAAGCTACTATGTAGCTTAAGGCTTAAACCTATTGCTGTTTCAGTAAGACTGTAAGTTCATCCCAATTTAGAAGTGTTTTGATGGTGTACTCTCTTCCCATTACCTGTAACTGCCTACCCTTAAAATGAGAGTTCCTGAATTTAGACACTAATTTATTGTCAAGGGCTTCAGTAAAAGTAGCCTGCTTTTAATGATACTAATTCTGCTTAAATTAAGTTTTTGCTGAAAATGATATAAGTCCTCATCTTTTCTGAAAATCAAGGACTTAAGCAACTAGATTGGTAAAATGCAGATAAGATGCAGAAAGCTGTCATCTGTCAGAGGGAGCAAGTGTGAATGGGAGTAGAAGTAGATACAGAAAGGGACATACATTTTCTGAAAAAGTGACCTGGAAGCTTCGCAGGAGGAAATTGCCACTAGATCTTTATCTCTGTTTTCAAGGAATAGGATATTGTATACAAAGCTGCATCAAAGAAATGCTTTTCTCAAAGCAGAATGTAGGCTGTTTGGTATTGAGGGTGAAATCTCTGATTCTTTCACCTTCCCCTATTCTCTCAACCCTACATCTAAGTGAACATGTGCATGGGTGGAGTAGTGCTTTCCAATGCTCAAGTTATCACCCCTCGAAGAAAAGCTTAATACACAAAGCTCTGATGAGAAGAACTAGACCACCTTGGCCAGTGCATAGGTGTGATATACCTTGTTGTCCCAACTGCATTCATCATCTCACTCCTATACTCCCACTATCTGGACTAGTGTGCCAGATTCATCACGCTCAGTTTCACAGTGTAAAGGGTTAAGAACCTTCCTTGCCCACTATTTGAAATTACCCAGACTAATTCAGACAATTTGGAAGTAAGATCAATCTATATTTAGAGCATTGCAAAATTTACAAGCACATATATACAAGTATTTACAATTACATACAAGTTAGAAATAATACAGAAATCCTGATTCCCTCCTGGACAAAACAAACTGCCCAGAAGGGCTCAAAGCTACCCTCTTTTCCATTTCCTCCTCCCTCTATCTCAGAACACACACATGAACAAAGCAGAAGCCAGTAGCAGCCAGCAAAGCTTACAAAATTAGAGGTGAGGTGTCAAAGAAGGTCGGGGTTAAAAGAAAGCAATTAGATTGAACAACAGAGACCAGCCAAAGAAGTGAACACGGCGATGTCCCAGGGAAAAGTGAGATTACATTGCTTATGTTTTGACTTTTTATTGCTCTCAGCAAACCAATGAATGATACAGACATCATCATTATTTTCTTTTCACAACCAGTGATCTAGTTTCTCACATTAAAATATTCCAATTAGCCTCAAACCAGCACATGCAGTTTCAGAAGTGTCGACACTCCTTTTGAGCGTCCCTGTAGAGCTACTATTTCTGTACAGCACTGATTTGGCTTATCGATTTCTTCTTCTAATAAACTAAGCATGAAAAACCTTCATTATTGGGTAGCAAATCAGACCAGTAACAAGTAACTGTCTTTCCTTGATGAACAACTAGTAAAAGGGAGTAATGGAAATGCAGCTGTCTTCTCTCACTAGCATTTCACAATTCGTTCACTAATGATAAAAAGGAGGAAGAAAGGCAGACATCGAAGGTCATCAGGGGCAGAGTTTTCTGATGAGAATAGTGTCAGAAGATTTGCATGACATACTGGAAAATCTTTAAGGGCTTTATTGAGGCTTGAAAGGAAGTACATTATGTATAGGATCTCTGCTCTTCATTTCTTGCTAGCTGCTTGTCTTATGTTTCAATAATACTCTTATCTCCAAAGATACTACTCTTATCTCCAAAGATACTATTGAATTTCCAATGAACTTCTTTAAGAAAATGTTTCTCTTTTGAGTTCAGTTACAGAATGGGGTTTTGCCTCTTCAGCATCATCATCTTATTTCACATTTCTTTCATAGGAAAGTAGCTTGGAATTTAGAAACAAAAACCTGGATTGTAGTTTACTGCTACAAAGAAAAAAGACTTTCTGTGCATTTCATATTGGCTGTTTTGACCAAGAGGAATAGAAGGAATGAACTATTTTATGGAAAACTGGATCTAACAACCATCCAACACCAAAGTATTAGAGCTGAAGGACTGAAAACCAGCCAACTAAGATTTGGTGTCCCTGAGAGCAGCACAGACGGGTCATCCTAGATACAGTATCTCAAGCACATTTTAAAGGTAACAATAACAACCCTATTTAGCGTTTTTCAAGACTGATCACAGTGGTTCGGCAGGAGTGAACACAAATTTCCTTTTACAACTATAAAGGAAGAAATGGCAAATGAGACCAGAGGGCATAAATAAAACTGCAAACAAAGGATGTTTCTGGTTTTCACTCAAATAAAACAGGAAGACTCAATTAAAGTTTCAGGGTTTTTGTAGCCTGACTTGCCTCATATGTGGCATTCTTCAGCTACAGATGGGATAGACTCATGTGTTTTCTCTTCTCAGAAAAAGAAACAGAAAAGTATCAAGACTTTAATTCCCATTCTGCTGGACTGCAAATCCTTAGCAGAGGTTGAACCATGCCCTTAGATAACATACATGCCAATTTCTTTCATTATTCTTACTTTTCCTTTCATATTGGATTGAAATTCCAAACTGTTGGTGCTCCACAAAGCAATTCCCTCTGTTTTGTACAAAATTGATCTATTGCTTTCAGCTGCCAAACTGTGCTATAAGGCAGTAGGATGAAAAAGCAATACCTACCGGGGGGGGTCCTGGAATGGAGCCAA
>WBNM01032991.1:0-10011 GCA_013399055.1 Ramphastos sulfuratus | reverse complement strand
TATGATTCTATGATTAAGCACTGGGGTTCTGCATCTGTACATTTGTATACATGACTAGGCTTTCATTTTACATATGCTGAATATGTAGGGTTTTTTATACCGTTTCTGTATTTACTGCACCATGTGTGATGAGCCGTCTGGAATCATAAGCCACTCCACTGCTTCCTGTTTCCTGATGCTCTTTGAAGTAGAAATTGGTTTTTTTTTTGTTTTTTTTTTTTTNAATATGTATATATACAATAAATTATTCCTGTTTTGGCTCTTTTCCTACTGTTATACACCTTCAACTTGGTAAAAGCAAGCACAGAAGTGTCTCGTGTGCAGGAGAGGGAAGGAGGAGTAAGCCAAACAAAAAATCCTGAATGACAACGTCTCTAAGTATCACAGCATTACTTTCTAAAGCTGGTGAGGAGGTTACCATGACTACAGAGGCGGCAAATTTGAATGAAAATTGATGTTAAGCTTTTAAATGGTAATTGCAGCTGGGAATAGGTGACATTTGAAATAACAAAATTGTTTTGGCACTTTGCAATGTAAAACAAGTGAAAGAGACTACAACATAGAGTTAAGTTAAAACACTGATATAGTCTTTATCATCAAAGTATGTGAAATCATTTACCTCTTTGTAGTAAGAAGCAAATAAATTGTATATAAGTGACAGTATCTGAGAGGCAGAAACTGTTTATGTTACCTGACAAATACATTATTGAGGAATATATTGAGCAAAAATTAAGCAGGCTTTCTAAAATTAACTACAATAACAGGTTTCCAACAGCCCACATTGAAGAAGCTATTAAAGTTTTTTATTTAGAAAGAACTTTAAATTCTCAGTGATGAGTATATCTTATCTCTAACAGTAGAGTACTCACTAGAGGGGACTTGTAGGATAAAGAGTATACAGACCAGTATCACTGTGTAACTATTGCAATGTGCTGTCACCCCCTATAACCAGACTTGCACATTTAGCTGTTAAATATACAAAGAGTGAGCCTTACTTTCATCTCTAAGTACTGTGTTACTATTAGACATCATCTAATAGTTTCTGTTTCACTTGCAGTAGTTTAGATTCTACTTGTTAACGCATGCCTTTTGAAAGTCTTGATACCACTACTGCCATGATCAGCTGTAACGCAAATTTGCATTTTGTAACAAATTATTTATTTGAAAAGCGTTGAGAGTTTTTGAGAGTTTCTTTGAGTTTTAACACAGAAGATGAAAAATCTGGGGGCTTTACCTGTATTCTGAATAGTTACAGTGAGCGCCATAAACACCTTTGTTAAAGAGGATAATGCTAACTGCTTTTCTGATTCCAGTTTCTACTAGTGAATGCAGTGATAGAAAAATACAAGTTACATACAGCTTTAAGAGAAAGAAGCTTTTGGGGGCATGTTTGCAGGACAGTAAATAACATGTTTTTCTAATGTAGTGTTTCAAGATTAATTCGACATGACAATCATAAATGTTGTCTTCATATCATGCAAGTCTCTTTAATGGACAGCCTACATGAATGAAAGTACAACTCTTCCTCCTCTCAAATCTAGGTTTGAGAGGTCCAAATCATAGTATAACAACCACAGCCTAGCATCTAGTGATAAGACATAAAAGAAATACTGTATGGGATATTATTATTGAAATGCACTTTAAAATCTAAGTCTATTGTGTCCTGATAATTATTTTTGCTTAAAGGGTAAGTAAAATTCCTAAAAACAGCAGGATGAAGCAACATGACTTTCTCTTTCAGACGACTTTCTCTTTCAGATGTGATAACTTGCTCTTCTGAAGCAACTTGTATCTAAAAGCTGTAATGTAACCCCAGTGAGCTGCACTGAAGTCTGCAGGAGTGCTCATTTTGCCATAATCTGTAGCTTACCAGCCTCATTTATAAGAACACCTGCAAGCTGGCAAGTCAGCAGCTTTAGGAACAATTGTTGGTGTGGTGGATAGGTTCAAATTTCCTTGCCAGTTTCACATATCAAGTTACTTGGAGTCTTAGCTTGAGACCCTTTGCTCCCTGTGACTCACAACACTTAGGAGTGCCTGAGGGATAGAAGTCAAACTCAATATTAGCTACAATTCTGATTTCTTACACAGTTTATTTCTGACTCAGCCATTGTCCAGGCAGAGCTGGAGGATAATGTCTCCCACTGACCATACTCTTCCCACAAATTAAGTTATCTTCATTGCTATACCATCATAGAGTAATTACCTTTTTCTTCCTTTTCTCTACCCTTATGTTCAGTCTTCTCATATTCCTTGCACTCAGTGAATTCCAAGCTATTTTTCTTAATATCTGCAATAATCTAGTTTTCAAGTAACCTCCTCTGCCCTCATGGAATGATTCAGGGAAACAAATACATGGTAAAAGTCTTCCTCAAATAGTGAGATGTGAAAATGAGAATTTATGAAATGTGTTGAAATCTGCTGATTAACTATGCATGGAGCTGATATGCAGAGAAGGCAGAGTGAAGGAGAAAAAGATGATAAGAAACAATTTAAGACTGCAGTCAATACTAACCTCTTGATATTTCTAGTGAAAAGAAAGGAAAGTCATGGAGCCATTTCCTTTTTACATCACTAGGTCCTTGTGTGCATAGTACCAATCAGCATTGCTCAATTAAAGAGTCCTGTGTGTGTGCACCAGAAGTACTTATACCATGAACTAAAATCTCTCAGCAGAGTTTCCAAATTTTCAGTGGTTGCAACAGACGCAAAATTCTTTCAAGAAATAGCTGACATACTGGACTTCATATTTGGTAGTGGCCAAATATGCATTAAGACATTCTATCTTGAATTTTAGAGTAGGATCAGAAGCGTGGTTTAAAGCACAATCAAAAATTAGTCCCATTGACTGAAAAAAAAAGCAAACAAAACAAACCCAAAAAAACCTCACAGAAACCCAACCTTTCAAACTAATAGGAGAATCTGGAATTAGAACACAAAAGGAGAGCTGTAACCAAAATAAATTGATATTTGGAGAAGCTTTCAGAAAACAAGATACATAATTTTTTTAAATGAAAGACTCTATCAGACTAAATAATGGAAGTATGTGTAATCTTCCTTCATCCATTCAGAGCTCTTTCTAGAAATTCACCCCAAAACCTTTCCAAATTTCCCAAGCTTGTGAACTTGTATTTTATAGGGTAATTCTGATCACAAGTGATGTTCAACAATCTTGTAGCTTTTTAAAGACTCAAGTGAATAAAAGAAACCAACATAGCAGTTTAAGGGAAGCAGCAAAGAATTATTTCTACAGTTGGGATGTAAGAGAAAACACAACAAAGGGATCTGGAATTAACCATACGTCGTTGCGGGTTGTTTGGTTTTTTTTTAACCCACCTTGATTATAATGCAGTTTAATATGCAGGCTAAGATAGGAGTAAACAAATAAAACCCAATTTGGAAGATGGCTTAAATATTCAAAAAGCTCAAATGCATCACCCATTAGACATTCTAAGGTTCACTGTAACACATTTACTAATTAAGAACAATTTGAGAAGACAGGTGCAATTACCTCATGTGAGGTTTGGTTTGAGGTTTTGTTTTTGGTGGGTTTTTTTTGGTTTTGTTTTTTTTTTTTTTTTTCCAGATATATGCTTCTTAATGCTGAGAACCTGTGATGAACCTGTCAGATCTAAAAGATGTTGACTTTTGCAGCTATCTCCAGCTGGAGCACCAGTACCAGTTCCTACAAAATCTGAAAGTCTCCATCTGAGTGGCAACAGCCAATATCATCTTGAACGCAATCTTCAATGATCACTACTTTATGCCAAAAGAGCTGGGAAAGCCCTACTCAAACTCATTTTTCAGTTGCTTTCAGACAGATATAGACTGTCTCACTGACCATTACAGATTTGTGACAGCTTCTTTCTCTCTTTTAGTCTGTGTTTAAGAGACGGGAAATTACATATAAGTACTATTTTTAAATACTTAGTGTGCTACAAATGACATTCCACTAGCTCTATTTTAATGCCAAGAATGAGTAAAAATCTTCACAGATTCCTGTTATCTCTGGAAAAGAGTAATGCTTTTGTATTGAATGGTAAATGTTGTGTACCATGACCCAAGTCAGAGAAGGTTTAATGTGTGCACACAGAGTTAAAATATAACCAAGTACTATAAATATAGTGCAAATTACACTTCGATTCCCTTTTAAACTTGGTAATCAAGATTTGTGTTTTTTCAGCACTAGCAAGAGAAAGAAAGCTGGGCACATTCTTACAGCTCATAAAGTCTTTATCACACATATCCTTGGTTATTTCTGCATGTAAATATTTATGCTTCATGTTTCACATGGAACTTTATTTCTCCAAATCATATCCTTTGCATACAATCAGTCTGTCATTTTGTTCCAATGTACAATGTACGGATGCACCAGTTGAAAAAGGGTTAAGATAGGTAGAAACATTGTTTAGCAAAGGCTGAACCTTAGAATTTGAGTTTTAGGTGCCTTCAGGACAGAGCTAGCTCCACCAAAATGGCATGTATGGGTTTGCTTGCAGAACATAAAAGCCAAATCTCCTTTGGCAAAATGATTCCCTCTATGAGTAATTTCTGCCACTTTCTAGAGGGCCCAAGAGATATGGTTTTCTTTATTGAATCTGTGGCCGAGTTATTCCAAGAGTTCAAATTGGATTAATCACTTACGGATTTATCTGAATTGCCAAGGTTTTCTGTATTTTCTGAAATTCTGCTAGTGTAGTTGCAGTGCAGTTTTATTTTCACTTGATATTTTATTTTGGGACAGTGAGAACAAAATAAAATATTTTTGAGACAGTGAGAGCAGGCTGGCTGCTTGTGGTGCTACTTTAAAAACAAAGGATTTTGCTGGCAATAGAAACCGGAAGTGTAATTATTTATTGAACTTGTTTTCACATCAGACACATTCCGTCAGTAATTTTATTAAGCTGATGATTAATACATTAAAAAAAATTTAAATGGAGACTGAAGGAGGAAATTCCCTGTAAAAACTGCAACTGAACTGGTAGGCAGTGTTGCACAGTTGATCTTGCATGTCAAATCTTCAGGTAACCTTGTCAAACAAAGCTTCTAGGGCAATTGTGGTGTTCTGCAGGAGGCTGAGCAGCCATGGCTTGGTGCAGCCCAGAGGTGCATGCCTTGCAGAGGGGAGGTGCAAGGCAGAGAGGAGCCCTTCTCCTCAGTTGCTCCTCACAGGCATGGAGGAGCTGCCTGACCCATGGATGCTGCACAGCATATTGGGGGCCATCCTATGCAAAGGGCCCCACCTCTCTGCTCTTAAGTCACAGAGTTGGGCTGTATGTTTTCAAACAGCAGTGGGCACAAATTGTTGCAGGTCTCAAAGCTTTGGGAGAATGTGTGTTTTTCTAAACAATAGAATCAGAGTCATAGAATGGTTTGGGTTGGAGGGGACGTCTAAAGGTCACCTAGTCCAACCCTCTCTGCAGTAAGCAGAGGCATCCTCAACTAGATCAGGTTACCCAGAGCCCTGTCATGCCTCATCTTTAATATCTCCAGGGATGGGGCATCCACTACCTCCCTGGGCAATTTGCTCCATCACCTTCATGGTAAAGAACCTGTTCCTGATGTCCAATCAAAATCTGCTCTTCTCTAGTTTGAAACTATTGGCCCTCATCCTTGAATTAGTTTGGGCAGTTATTGAGTCCAGGAATTATAAAAATATCATTATTTTTATNTATTCTTCCTTGTATCTACTCATAAGCTCCCCTCTTTTAGTTTAAAACCATCTCACGTTGTCCTATCATAACCTTGCTAAAAAGATTGTGTCAATCTTTCTTACAGGCCCACTTCAAGTACTGAAAGGTTCCCAAGGTCAACAAGGTCACCCTACAGCCGTCTCTTCACCAGACTGAAGAACCCCAGCTCTCTCAGCCTGTCCTCATAAGAGATGTGCTCCAGCCCCTAGATCAGTTTTGGGGGCCTCCTCTGGACCTGCTGCAACAGCTCAGTGCCCTTCTGCTGTGAGTTCCAGAGCTAGACACAGTACTCCAGGTGAGGTCTCACCAGAGCGAAGTAAAGTGGCAGAATCACCTCTCTGGATCTGCTGGCAACACATCTTTTGATGCAGCCCAGGATGTGATTTGCCTTCTGAGCTGCAAGCACACACTGTTTGCTCATGTCCAGCTTCTTGTCCATCAGCACCCCCAAGTCCTTTTCCACAGGGCTGCTTTCTAACACCTCATCCCCCAGCCTGTATTGATAGGGAGGATTGTTCCAGCCCAGGTGGAGAACCCTGCACTTGCTCCTGTTGAACCTCATAAGGTTCACCTGGGCCCAAGTCTCCAGCTTGTCCAGGTCCCTCTGGTGATATCCTGTCCCTCTGATGTATCAGCTGCACTACTCAGCTTGGTATCATCTGCAAATTTGCTGATGGCGCACTCAATCTCACTGTCTATATCTTGGATAAAAATATTAAACAGTACAGACCCCTGAGATATGACTTCTTTCAATACAGCTCAGGATGTGAAAAAGAAAACCCTACATGCACTATAACTAGGAAAAAAAAAATAATTAATTGTGCTTTCTGTTAAGGAAGAATGCAAGGTAATTTGTCAGCGAGAGATGGGAAATTATAATGTTCTGATGACTACAGTAACATTGCTCTTTTTTCTCTTCATGTACTCACACAGTTGTGCATGATGAGATTAAAAATTATGAGCTTGCTGATAAAATTAAAAATCTTAAATTTTATGCACTGATACTGATATCCTCACATGCAGGAGGATTTGGTGAGATAGTTAATACTTTTAATGGCTGTATTGTCTCTTCAAGTGAAAAACATATGAGAGCTCATCCTACATGGTTAAGAAAATGTAATTACACATACCACTGAAGTGTGCATTCTGTTGCTTCCACTGATAATCTTTTAGGAACTCAATTAGTTCTTAACATGCATTTTGAATTTTTATGAGATTGTTCCTTTGATACAAAACAGGACCAAAAAAAAATCTCAACTGCTACAGAAGGTAAGATCTAACCTGAGTTGTTCAGTGATTCCCAGACTAGTGCTGGGAAGTAACACATTCCAAAAGATAACCCCCTGGCATCAATGGAGTAAAATGGCTAAGGGTCATTCCAAAGTTGAGAAATTCTGAAACCTACTTGCAGCATAATCTGTTATCATTGCTAGCATGGCCAGTACTGTCACCCAGGGCAAGATTCCAGATTTTCTTCTCAGTCAGTCTAGCTCTGAACTTCGGCAGAATTATTCCAGGTTCATACTGAGCTGGTGAGATTGACCTTGTTAATTACCTTAGACACAGGATGACCTCACCTAGAGCAGGCTGAAGTCCAGGACAACCACCAAGCAGCCTCTCTGCTCAGAAACAGAATTTCAGAACTCTCTGCCTGTACAGCTTTTCATTGCATGATACCAGTGATATTTTATATTATCTTCAGAATTGACAGTTATATTACTTCTGCATTTCATAAAATCTGGATAATGAGAACACATCGTCCAAGTAATTTTGCACTTCTTGCTCCCGCTTTTAGGTTCACATCACAATCTTATACTTCAACATAAAAATACAATGTTAAGATTGAAAGATTACGGCTTCACTAAAAACACTAGAGAAAAAAAAAAAAAAGTGAAAAACAAAGCCCCTGAAACTACAGAAGACTATTAGTTTCATTTGGAGTTTGGCATTCATGATGGTTGGTTTCATTACAAATCAAGTAATTGAGTCTGAGGCATAAAACTTGAATCATGTAGTCATGTCATGCTTCTTTCCCTGATGTCTGTAATGTAATTGTTCAACTAAGATGAATTTAAAACATCTTAGATGTCCACAATTAACAGTCACATGTGTTTAAAAAAAAACCAAAAACTTTTAAAAAGAGATCTTGATAATAAAGCAGGTAAAATTTTAAATACTGTGTTAAATGCACAGTTTGACAGTTTTGAGATATTTAAATTCACTTTACTTTCGTTGCTGTAGTAAATTGCAAATACATGAAGGTGAATGAGAAAAAAAAACTCATTCTGGTATCCATATTCATGTATTCCATATGTAGAGCAACAATTTAGATCTGACTCCAGGAAATAATATACTCCAAATCTGTTTTCAACACTATCACAGTGGATCAAAATAAAAAAAAACAACAAACCAGAAAGTGTCTTAATTATAGGACCCATGACCACTGCAAGACACCAATTCCACCTAGTAGTTTTTTGCGAAAGTATAGTAGAAGAATTCATCTGCAGAGGTTATTCTCCAGATCAGATGAACCCTAATCCCATTTTAATCTCAGTGGGCTATATTAAACAAAAGCAGAAGGTCTGGATTTTAGAACAGATTAGCCTTGACCTCACAGAGATCAGACTTACTAAGTAATCAGGTGTACAGAGATTGCCACCAAGAAAGGCTTTTAATGATGCATTGTGGGTAGCAATACAGGAACAAAGTGAAACTTCCTTGTAGTACAAATCAAGCAAGAGAAGTACAGCAATCGCTTTGCTACATTCTATCGAAATGTGTACAGTTTACATGAGAAGCCCTTTTCTATCAAATATTTCACTGCTTCTCAAGGAATAAAATGTTCTTTCTGTAGGTCTTGAGAAAGGATGAGGGAAAAAGCTCTAGGTAGGAGCTACAGAGAGCTAAGTGCTGAAAACCTGTGAAAACGTTATAGTATAATCAGTAAAGGACACAAACTACACTAGGGATAATGCTTTTTTAAAACTCACTAGGCCGACCATCATGTTCAGCAGAAACACTCCCAAGCAGCCACTCATCATCTGGTTATCATTCATATCCTGAATATTGCAAAACCTGCTTCATGTGACTGGGGATAATCTCTAGAGTTACAAAGCCCAACGCCCTGCTATATGACTTAATTTTACATGTACCAGTATATTAAAGGCTTCAGAAAAAATCTGCTCTCAGAAACTCTAGGACATTTTACTTGTCTAGAAAAACAAAACAAAACAAAACAAAACAAAACACACAAAAATCAACAACAACAAAAAGCCCCACAACTCCTGTATGCTGTTAAACAAAGATACCATGTTTTCATTTCATTTAGTTTGTACAACTAGTCACTGTTTTGTCCCATTTACATCCAAGTTTATACCTATTCTCCTGTTCAAAATTTGCTCTGGAAATTTATATGGTATGATTATGGTTATATTAGGCAGTAATCATGTTGCAGTAAATCCAGTTTCAAATGACTAGTTTAAAGCCTTATCCATGTAATGCAAAGCACTGAATTATTATTAGGTTTTTGCCAGTTCAAAATTGTTCTAAGCTGGAGTATTTTTGTAGGGAGCTCAGTAGATTTTATTCTAGACCAAGCATTATCTGTCTTCCAACAGTGTACAGTTGGCATATACATGTTATCATATATGATAGCTAATTCAACAGAGACATAAATCATACATACCTTCTGGTCCAGCTTGGCTTTCATGTACTAGATGATCTGACACTGTGTGAATGTGACCTTAATTATCAAATAACCACAGCCAATGGCTAGATTTGCATGTTTGTTTTTTTTAAATACAGGTGCTATTCATGCTATTTTCTAGTTGCATGGTACCAACCTCAAAAAGCTTATTATTTATAGAATGTTCTGAATTTATCTCTCATCTTCCTACTCAAGCTATAATTTCCCTTTCTATATCCTTATTTACATCCTCTACTTTTATATTCACCTTTATTTTGGAACATTCGCCATAATATTTATTTCAGCCTAGCAGAGAGCTGCAGAGAGGCACAACTTTTTTTGGTTGTTATTTGTGGTTTTGCATGTAGCACTGGTGACTGCAAAGTTTAATTTCCTTTATAAGTTTGAATTCTTGTTGAATTTTAGAAATCATATTTTTATTCCTAACTTCAGAAACATAACTTCCTTGGCTGTCAGATTTCTCCTTTCCCTTTCCCCTTCCCTTTCCCTTTCCTTTTTCCTTTTCTTTTCCCTTTTCCTTCTCCTTCTCCTTTTTTTTCCTTCTCCTCCTTTTTCTTTTCCTTCTCCTCCTCTTTCTCCTTTTTCTTTTCATTCTCCTCCTCCTTCTCCTCT
>WBNM01032981.1:0-12157 GCA_013399055.1 Ramphastos sulfuratus | reverse complement strand
CAGGGAGGTTGTGGCTGCTCCCTCCCTGGAGGTGTTCAAGGCCAGGTTGGATGAGGCCTTGAGTGACCTGTACTAGTGGGAGGTGTCCCTGCCTATGGCAGGGGGTTGGAACAGGATGATCCTTGAGGTCCCTTCCCACCTAAACCACTCTATGATTCTATGATCCTGAGGGTCTTTTCCAACCTGAACTTTTCTGTTATTCAATCATTTCTAGGTTTGACTGTACACATTTCTCTATATACATACAGATAAATACATTTTCATGTGGCCCAGAATTGCAGGATTCCACAGCACATTACTGGACTACAGAGTATTTAGTTCATTTCTATTTTCACTCCAATTTAGTTAAAAAAGAAAAAAAAACAAAAACCAAAAACAAACAAAAAAAGGCAATAATTTTGGGTATGAATAAAATAGTGTCTCTGGCATAGGTGGCATTATCTCTGAACATGTGGCTCTTGGAATGATGTGACAGATCCTTTGAAATGCAAAGCTAGGACCAAGTTATTAAAACTCTTGATTTTATTTATTTATTTTAATGCACAGTATTTTGAGTCTGTGCTTGCCTTTGATTTTCAGTACCAAAGTAACAATACAGGCATGACAATAGAGGTCACAGGGAAGAACAGACAAAAATCAGGTCTTAAACTGTTCTCAATTCATCAACCCAAAACAGTGACCTCTAGAGAGTGACAGGCAGAGACATCTGCATCCTAATTTCTCCATCCCATTTACTGCAGGGTGGATAGGTCTTTGTGATGGCAATTACTTGTGTGCATAAGACTCTTTCAGCCCAACTCTTGCACTAAACATTTTCCATGTTAAAGGTGAGCTGCTTTCTGTGGTGATTTGCACCATGATGGCAATGTATGAACCTTTTCAAAATAGGAAGAGACAGGCAGTGGAAATGGGGCTGATGCCAGCGCAGAATTCCCAGCTCTGAATCCAATCCCAGAATCCCAAGATGGTGAGGGTTGAAAAAGACCTCTAGAGATCATCCAGTGCAACCCCTCTGCTAAAGCAGAGGCACCCACAGCATCTTGCCCAGGATCACAATGGCCACCTGGGGTTGGAAGCTCTCCAGAGAAGATTCCATAACCTCTCTGGGCAGCCTGATCCAGGGCTCCAGTGCCCTCAGACCAAAGAAGTTTCTCCTGCTGTTCAGATGCAACCCCCTGGGTTCCAGTTTGTGCCTCTTGCCCCTTGTCCTCTCACTGGATACCACTGACAAGAGTCTAGCCCCATTCTCTTGCTTCCCACAGGTCCTTTAGCTCTTGCTGAGCATTGATCAGATCTCCTCAGGGGCTGCTCTTCTCCAGGCTCAAGAGCTCCAGGGCTCTCAGCCTCTTCTCCTCACAGAGATGCTCCAGGCCCCCCAGCATCTTTGTTGTCTCTTCTGAACCCTCTCCAGCAGCTGCTTGTCTCTGTTGAACTGGGGAGGCCAGAACTGGAGCCAGTGGTCTACACTCTCCTCAAGGCACCCCAGGAGACCAGTGGCCTTCTTGGCCACAAGGTGACATTGCTGGCTCTCACAGGGAACTTGTTAGACTTCAGTACTGCAAGGTCCTTCCCCATACAACTGCTTCCCACCTGTTCAACCCCTCACCTCTACTGATGCAGGAGATTATTCCTCCCCAGATGAAAGACTCTACTCTTGCCCTTGCTGGCTTTCATTAAGTTTTTTTCCACCCAACTCTCCAGCCTGTCCATCTCTCACTGACTGGCAGCACAGCCTGACGAGGCGTCAGCTGCTCCTCCTGGATTTTTACCATCATCAGTTGGTGCCTCTGCTCTCTCCCTAGGCTGCTCTAATGATAGTCTGGGTAGTCAAAAAGCAGCTGCAAGCCAAACTTTTAGTCCAAATCCATTTGGGGATAATGGACTAATGTAAAAGCAGAGAATAGCCTGAAAGAGAGAGCAGTTGATACATTTCCAACTCACGGTGACAGCTGAACAACAGTCTGCAAAACACCACTGAGCATCACACTAGATGATGCAGACCTGCAGTACTGCTGAAAGAGATCTTGGTGCCTTAGAAGACAGATTGGAGCTTTGGAGGAGAATGAGGAAGTAATAAGGTGTCTGGGTATAATATCACAGACTTTGCTACGTTTTACCCAAGCCTCTGAACTCCACAGTGTACACATTTTGCATGTCAGCTCTCCAAATTGCATCTAAATCTTTGTTCTGTGACATTTAGCATCACTCTGCTTTTGCAAAGGTTGTTGCCTCTTTTTTTTTCCCCCCCTTCTCTTTCCCTGCTGCCTTTCTGACCTGTCTTTAAAGTCAGCACTCCCATCAGTCTCAGCTGACGTACAGAAAATAGTGACATATTGACTTTTACAGGAGGTGACACAACATGAATAGATGAAAACTCGGGAGCTGGATTTTCCATATGAAAGGAAGTGTCAACAAACCAGACAAAAGCCCCCAGTTTCAGCCAGCTAATGAATCCCTATTGTCCATGTGCATGCATATATTCAGCACTCCATGGAATACATCTCCTGAGAGAAATGGATCAGCTTTGAAACAAAATTAAAACTTTTAAATGCCCAAATTTCAATCTTTATCAACATGAAAGCTCATTGCTTAGAAATATGATGGAATTTAATTAATTGACTCGAGTCATCTGCTGCTCTGGAAGGGGGGAGTTGAGATGAAGGAGCACAGCTTGCATTTTGGGGAAGATTCAAACATGATATTTCTTCATAGGGTTTAAAAAAGTCATGAATTGTCCTTCTCCTTCCAACTTCTTAGCAGCACATCATAGCTCTGGCTGAATGGGACCTCTGGAAATCATAGAATGGTAAGGTTGGAAGGGACCTCAAGGATCATTCATTTCCAACCCCCTCCAATCCCAGACTCAAAGAAAGTCTGCTATGAGCTCCAAGAAATTTACCCCACAGGCACTTGCACAGCATTTTGTCGGCACAGAAAGGTATTTTTTGCCCTTACTGCCCAGTACCTATGTGTTGGAGTCCATTCATGGCTCTCAGTAGCATCCAGGATTACTCTGTGCCCAGTGACTGTAGGTGACCAGATCAAAAGTATGTTGAGGAAAAGCTTTTTGCAAGCACTGTGCTCATCTACTGAGAAAGTTGCCCCTGTGGTGGATGCACAGATCATTGAGCTCTCATTTTTAATGTAATATTTCAGGAGCTGTGAGCAGAACAAGGCCAAATCTTGGATGATGAGCAGAATCCTCACGTGGATGAGTTTCTCAGCAGGGCACACTCGAGTGAAAAGCTAAAGGCAGCACTTCTGGGGATCAACTCTTCTTGAATACTGTGTCTAGTTCTGGGGCCCCCAACATGAAAAGAATGTGGACCTGCTGGAATGGGTCAAGAAGAAGGTCACAAAGATGACCAGAGGGCTGGAGCACCTCTCCTAGGGCAGGCTGACACAGTTGGGGCTGTTCAGCCTGGAGAAGAGAAGGCACTGGGGAGGTCTTATAGCTGAAGAGGACCCACAGGAAGGTCAGGGAGAGACTGTTTAGAAGGACTTATAGCGATAGATGAGGGGCAATGGATTGAAACTGAGGCAGGGTAGATATAGGGTGGACTTACAGAGGAAGTTCTTCACAACAGGAGTGGTGAAACACTGGAACAGGTTGCCCAGATTCATGATGGAGGCCCCATCCCTGGATACATTCAAAGTCAGGCTTGATGGGGCTCTGAGAATTCTGATCTAGTTGGGGATGTCCCTGCTTACTGCAGGGAGGAGTTGGACAGGATGACCTTTGAGGGTCCCTTCCAACATGATGTGTTCTAAGATTCTATTCTAGTCTCTCAAACAAACTGCCCCATGCTTTTGGACAGCAGTTTTAGAAGGCTGATTAGGACTGGTTGAAACTTTAAATTTACAAACCATGATGGAAATTTGCATAGGTGTCCTGAATTTGAAGCACAGAAGCAAGCAATTCCTAGAAATGTTTCTTCCCCTTTGTCAGATGCTTTCTAGTCCCATGGAGCCATCCAGAGCTGTCACGCATTGAACAAACCCAGAGTGAGAACACTAATTGACTTCAGCTGATTAACAACTGACAACTGCTCAGTGGTGCATTGAGCAGAGCCTTAGCTGGTTCTGAAATCACAAATGTTAAAAATCTGCTAGAACTGTCATTAAGTGAACCTTTCTATTTTATTTTTTTTTTTACTAGCAATCTTAATGTAGAGGTCACAAGATCACAGGCTTACAGGATGTTAGGGGTTGGAAGGGACCAAAAGGGATCATCCAGTCCAACCCCCCTGCCAGAGCAGCACCAGACAATCTAGCTCAGGGCACAGAGGAATGCATCCAGACAGGCCTTGAAAGTCTCCAGGGGAGACTCCACAACCTCTCTGGGCAGCCTGTGCCAGTGCTCTGGGACCCTTCCAGGCAAGAAGTTGCCCCTTGTGTTGAGCTGGAACCTCCTGTGCTGCAGCTTCCATCCATTGCTCCTTGTCCTATCCCAGGCAGCAAGTGAGCAGAGCCTGTCCCCCCCATTCCTGACCCCCAGCCCTCAGATATTGATAAACATTGATTAAACCCCCTCTCAGTCTTCTCTTCTCCAGACTAAGCACCCCAGGTCCCTCAGCCTCTGCTCCTCAGGCAGTGCTCCAGTCCCCTCATCATCCTCATACAGCACTCTGTTGGACTGTCTTCAGCAGATCCCTGCCCCTTTTAAAATGGGGAGCCCAAAACTGAATGCAGTACTGAAGATGAGGTCCCACCAGGGCAGAGTAGAGGTAGAGGAGAACCTCCCTTGATTAAAAACTCTGCTTCTCTGCAGAGAAAGAGTAAACTATGGTGAGGAACAGCTCGGTTTGACTGCTCAGTTGCTATCTGGCCTCTGGGAATAGTGGTTTCCTGTGGATAAATTTTCACAACACACATTCTTTCAACAGTTGATACCAGCCACACCATATGCACATTATTTCCTTTCAAGAGTTATCATGCATAGAATTATTTATGATTGTATGGAAATGTTCTAATGAAATAATGGTTGTCTGGGTGCCCTAAAGCTGTAGGGTCATTTAAATGCAACTGTCAGATTAAATGGAAAGCTACACGCTGCTTATAAAACTGCAGGACTTGTTAGATTAACATTTCAGTCTTCTGAACTGAGTAAGTAGATCTGAGAAATGAATCCAATATAGAAAATTGGATGTTGAGAACAGCAGAGTTGAGTATTTATGAAATGTCATTTCCCCCTTAGAAATATAGACACTGGGAGCTGAATGTTTACTTTCTTATCTTGTTTCAGAGAGTGAGTTTGACATGGAGAGAAGCAGAACTGCTGCAGCTCAGCAGCCCTGTGGTAGTCAGAACAAAGCTTTGGGGCATTTCCCTACCTTACCACCTGCAGCAACAGAATCTGGGACCTCAAACAACCAACCTGATTTCTACAGCTAGGTTTGCAAACACTCAGCTCAGTTTCTTTCCCTTGGCTTCCTGGAAGGAGAGTGCCCAGCTGCTGGTGTGGTTCACCAGTGATAATGACTGCAGCAGCACATAGAATAAATCATAGAATGGTTTGGGTTTGAAGTGACTTTAAAGGTCATCAAGTCCAACAACCCTGCAGTCAGAAGGGACATCTGCAACCACGTTAGGCTGCTCAAAATCACATCCAATCTGAACTTGAATGTTTCCAGGGAAGGGGCATCAGGCATGGACAATGCCAAGGGGGCAGAAGGAAAGCTCAGATTTAAGCACCATTAACTCTTTTTATCTCTCCCTTCATAAAGTTTGGTTTTGTTTTGTTTTTTTTCCTATTTGCTTCTTTGTTTTCCAGCATGGGAAATGAACAGGAATAGCACTTGGTCCCCAGAAGCTATCACCCAAACTAGGTTTTGTCGTTTATCTACCTTCCAATTTTAATGAAACACATTAGTTAAGACTGCAACAGAAAGGGGAAAAGAAACCCTCGACATCAACCTGTCTATTATTCTTTTGATCAGCCTGGCCCTTCAGGCTCATTGGCATGGATCTGTTTCCTAGACAATCAATAGCAAAGTCACATATTCTGAAAAGAAAGCTCTTCCCTTTGTGAGGAGCAGGAGCTGTAAGGAGAGGTGAGGATGCACATCCTACATCTGAGCATGCCCCACAGAGCAGAGTCAGCTCTTGGTGGTACCCATTCCACACATACAGTCTGCACTGTGGCTTTCAGGGGATTCCAACAGAACTTTAACAACTAAAAGAAGGATGTTAACTGGTTAGTATTGAAAGGCTTGTTTAATAATTTAGACAGTAAAACTCTTCCTGTTGATGAAACCATTATTGAAGCAAGCTGGAAACTACCTGCCAGGANCACTCACACTGCAGCCTCATCTTGAGCTTTTCATCACCCCACACCCCAAGGTCCTTTTCTTCAGGGCTGCTCTCAGCCATTCCCCACCCAACCTGAAGTTGTGCTCGGTTACAGATCAACAGAAACCTGCCTGTTAGCTGCTTGCAACCTTCATGTCTGTACAAATGCAAAATGGGAACAGCAGTAAGTAGCTTCATGTTAATAAACAAATGCACAAGACAAGATCAATTAGTCAAAATGATGTGACTCATTTGTCATTAAGAGAGCGCCGCAGAGAAACTCATCCACGCAAGGCTTCTGCTCACCAGCCAAGGATTTGGCCTTGCTCTGCTCTTGAAAATATAGGTTTAAAATCAAACAGCTCAACGATCTATGCATCCACTAAGCCCTGCTAGTGGGGGTGAAAAAAAAAAAAACCATCAAGAGTAAGGTTGCTTGCTGTCTACTGGATGTATTTTCTTACATCTGAAATAGCTGCATTAGTCATCTTCACATTGTCCAGACCCCCCGTGAGTGAAATACCAAATTGGACTTCAGTGAGTCTCCTCTTTCTGATCTTTCTGCTACTTTTAGAGGAAGAAAAGCAAGGAAAATAAAATCCCTGGAGTGGAGGGTGGGTAACAGTAGATTCTCAGATGTTGAACTGAACTGCATCCTCAATGTTATGATCCAGCAGAGTTTGATTAATCTATGTCAATCAGCAAAATCTCTCTTTGGATTATCTGCCTCATACCTGCAAAAGGTGCAGGTTCCAGAACATTCTGCTCTCCTCACTTGCTCAGACACCCTGCTTGTCTCAAAGCCACAAAAATGAGTCAGACTGTTCCAGCCTTCCTGTATCACACATGGTCCTTTCCATGAATGGAAATCAAGGTGACCATGTGCAAAAGTGCTACATTGGCCAAACTGTTTCTGAAAAATTCCCTGTTCTTTCAAAGAAAATATAATCTTAGTGCTCCTATAACCAAATGCAACCATCTGATCCACCTCTAGACTAGCCCTTTGCTGTTTCCCCATCTTATTTTTTTGTANGGGTCTCACCAGTGTGGAGTAGAACAAATGCAGTGCTCCTTTATCTCCTGTAACTTCATTTCTGTGTAAACACAGAAGAAGAGCAGGAGCAAGCTGTTCAGCTTAATAAACAGCTACACAAGGCACGATGGGTTAGTCTAAATGATATGACTCACTTGTCATTAGCACAATCCTATTGAGACACTCATGTACACAAGGGTTTTGCTCATCATCTGAATATTTATTTAATCACATCAGATCTGCTCAGCCTCAACCCTGCGACCCCCAGGCAGTGCTTTAAATCAGGGACTCGAGGTGCTTCAGCCAGCAGCAGCCATACTGATTTTGCCAAAAGATGAGGTTTAAACTTACACTAACAAAGCTAGGAAAGAGCAAGAGCAGGACCAGGAGGCTGCACTGCTGGATATACAAATTCTGAACATCTGCAATTGATGGGATGCATGGCAGCACGGCCACAGATTTCACAGAGCACCTTGGCAAAACTCCCTCAGTTGTCCTTCACATCCATGGAATAGAAAGTGAGGGAAAACTGCAGGGTCACATCCATAGTATTTATATTAGGTTTGACATCTGTAATTGTTATTACTGGGGAATGAATCTGGTTTTGTTCAGTCCTGTCATGTTGTAGAGTCCAAACACATCCACTTTCACTCTCTAGTCTGTCTCCCATGATTAGAGGGAGAACAGAAATTTCATTTCCCAAAAGGGAAACCTTTCAATCCTAGAAAATCATAGAATGGTAAGGTTTTAAGGGACCTCAAGGATCATCTAGTTCCAACCCCCTGCCATAGGCAGGGACACCTCCCACTAGCACAGGTCACTCAAGGCCTCATCCAACCTGGCCTTGAACCCCTCCAGGGAGGGAGCAGCCACAACCTCCCTGGGCAACTTGTGCCAGTGTCTCACCACCCTCACTGCAAACAACTTCCTTCTAACATCCAGTTTCAATCTCCCCTCTGCTAGTCCAAACCCATTGCCCCTTGTTCTGTCATTGCAAGACCTTGTCAATAATCCCCCCCCAGCCTTCCTATAGGCCCCTTTCAGCTCAACCTGACACCACCATGGCCATTAAATCACGTTCCCAAGTACCATGACTACACCTCCAAGGACAGTGACTGCATCACCTCCCTGGATAACCTGTTCCAATGCCTGCCCACTCTTGCAGGAAAGAAATTCTTCCTAATATCCAACCTAACCCCCCCCAAAACAACTTGAGGCCATTTCCTCTGATTCTATCAGTTGATACTAGAAAGAAGAGATAAGCCCCACCTCACTACAACCTCCTTTCAGGTAGTTGTAGAGAGTGAGGTCTCCCCTCAGCCTTATTGCTGTCAACAACTACCTGATCTGGCAGCATGTCCATCTGGCTTTCTGGCACAGAGATTTTGCAAGCCCAAAGGTAATGACCAGCAAAGTTTTCCTTAGTACTGCTGCTTTTACCAGGGACTGGTGCATGAATAAATCAAATTGTCTAAACCTCTCCTAGGCTGAGCTTAGTTACAGGCTTCTCAAAGTGCTGAGCTCTCCAGCAGTCATGGACAGACAGATGCTATCTTATCCTAGGTAGGAGTGTTTAGATCTGCCCAGCTGATACTCCTTGGAAAGAAAATCACAGTCATGTTACTGTGAAGGAGTTCAGAGAAACAACAAAAAAATCATCTCATGCTGGTGTTTACAGACAGCTACAGCCTGACTAAGGGCATTATATAATAAGGGAAAGGCATTTATATAGAACTTATTACAAATCCAACAGTAAGAAAAAGAGCCAGAAAATGCTTTAGGAAGATGAAAAAGAAAAAAAAAAAGAAACCACCAAACAAGTGAAAAATCAATAGACTAAAATGTCTTCTATTCCACTTCCTTTCTGTTCTCAAAACAACACAGCAAGGTTCTCTTTGACACCTAGAGCAGAGATGACAGCAAACAAGGCAGAAACTACAAGACTTTTTGGGACCCACCTTGAATTACAGCATTAAAAAAACCCAACAAACCAAAAAAAAAAAAAACCCAAAAAAACCCCAAAAAACATTTTGACTATCTCCCTGGCAACACAGTTGCCAACCACACTGAGCCATTAATTGCATAATTGTTCAACCACCACAGTTTATTTTACTGGCTCTGAGGCTATCAAAGGAAGACTAAGAAACCTCAGTAATAGCATCATATAATTTACTTTAATTAAACACAAATTCAAGGAGGAAAGCAGCAGAAACCACACAGTGAGCTGCTGGGATATATTTGTTGTGATTATCCCCTCTGTACTGTGTCCAGTTCTGGTGTGCCCAACATAAGGGCATTGAACTGTTGGAGCAGGACCAAAGGAGGCCATGAAAGAAGATCAGAGGGCTGGAGAATGTCCTCTGTGGGGACAGGCTGTTAAGAGTTGGGGTTGCTCAGCCTGCAGAAGGCTCTGGGAAGACATCATAGCAGCCTTCCAGTTAACTGAAGGGAAAATACAAAGGAAACTGAGGGACTTTTGACAAGGGCTTGTAGTGATAAGGGACAATAGCTTTGAGCTGGAAGAGGGAAGATTTAGCTTGGACATTAGCCTCTTCCTTGATAACAAAAAGCCATTGCCTAGGGTCAGGCAGTTTGTGAATTAAGAGGAAATGTGAATAAAGGATAAAGAAGCAATTAGAGCAGAATTATACATCCTAGTCATTCTACAGAGTGGATAGCATAGTATAGGGGAAAATGGAAAGCACAAGCCAAACTGCAGTAAACCAAAGATAATTAGACTATTAGGCACTGTATTAATATTGTTTTGCATCTTTTTAATACAATCAAATTCATGTCACCGGGTTTGGAAGAGCTCTGCAGCCTGCAGGAAGTGATGGCTTTATGGTTAAGTCAACAGATGTAGAAATATGTTCTTGGTGTTGCTAAAATGGCACCCCAACAAGTGACAAGATCATCAAGTCCAGCTCTTAACTCAGGACTGCCAGGTCACCACTAAACCATGTCCCTCAGCACCACATCTACACAGCTTTTAAGTCTCTCCAGTGATGGGGACACCTCAACTGCCCTGGGCAGCCTTTTCCAGAGCTTGACAAGACTTTCAGGGAAGAATGTTTTTCCCCACGTCCAACCTAAACCTCCCCTGGTGCAACTTAAGGCTGCTTTCTACTGTTCTACCACTTGTTACCTGGGAGAAGAGACCAATTCCCACCTCATTCCAACCTCCCTTCAGGGAGTTACAGAGAGTGAGGAGGTTTTCCTTCAGCCTCCTCTCTCCATACTAAAGAACCCCAGATCAGCCACGTGTACTACAGAGCCTTCATCAGTTGCTCTCCTCTCTTGGATATTTTGTCTAGAGGAAGGTAAGTTTTTCCAGGACAGGATCTATTTCCATCTCTCTTTGTATGGCACCTACTGCAACAGAGCCACGATCACTGCTGTGTTCATTACAGTATCTCAGCACCACCGCAGAAGTAGTAATAGCACCGTGAATTAAGGGACCATCTGTCCAAGTGTAATTCATTCCCCTGCCCACTCAGTTCCACAGTCTGTCAAAATCATCCAGGTTGAAAAAGGAAACCAAAAAACCTCTACCATTAAAAGTGTTCAAATGAACTGGATCTTTTTGACAGAATTGGGTTGAGGAACAACTACAGCCACAGCATGGAGGATCTGGAAAGCCAGAAACTTCTGCTGGAGAAGCAGTGATGGACATGTAGGATGATGAGCAGGTTCTTCAGTGGTTAAACTGCTGTCACAACACAGTCCCAGTACCAGGGGGAGCAGCCCTGGGAGCTGGGAAGGATCACCATTTTAGTTAAGAACTGACATGGTAAAAATTCAGTTCTCTCTGCCATCTTCATGTTGCTCTACAGCAGAGAAAAAAGTATGTTTGTTCTTCCCCAGCTGTAGAGTCAAACCTGTATAAGCTTTCTACTACTTTAAAAGAAAGAAAGAAAGAAAATCTTCTCCCCTTCAAATATTTAAAAGGATAAGAAAAGTTATAGGGAAAATAAAGCAGTAAAACAGATCCATCAGCAGGGAGCCCAGCTCTGAGCCAGCTCATCACTTCTATTTTAGAGAACAAATATCCTGCACTTTCAATACTTTCTGTCATAATGAATATTCTCCTCATGTTTTTTTTCCTCTTGCTAGGGACATACAGCATTCTTTCAGCTTTCATTTCCAATTTTATTAAGACCTAATTTATTTTTCCCTTTTCTGTTCGGCTACGTCAATCAGGTTTTGCCATGCACAGGTCAGTTCTGCTGCCTTGCTCTCATAATATATACACAGCAGTAGGATTTCCAGAAGTGCCTAAGTCCCACTGGCAGTTCCCAGTGGTAATGTTTGATCTGGTTCAGGTGGACTGCAAACTCAACCCAAGAGACATCTGGAATGGTAACTCATTCGTGTTGAGCTATTGGAGAAAACCCTCCAGTGGTTTTGAGCATACTGGAAAGAGAAGAACTTGAGCCATCCAAACCTGCTTTTCATCTCCTGAGAGACACATGAAGGATTACCTTGATCAGAAGAACACTTTCCAAGCTCAGTTTTGGTTCAGTACAGGGTGTGGTGATCAGTGATCACCTGCCCCTCTACTCTGGTTCTCCTGTCCCCTATACTCTGCCCTGGTGAGGATGCATCTGGAGTCCTGTGTCCAGTTCTGTCCCCTCTCAGTTAAAGAGAGACATAGAACTGCTGCAGAGAGTCCAGCAGAGAACCACAAAGATGCTGAGGGGAGTGGAACACCTCTGTTACAAGGAGAAACTGAGGGAGTTGGGGCTGTGCTGCTGGGAGAAGAGGAGCCTGAGAGGTGACCTCAGCCATGGGTATCAATATGTAAAGGTGTCAGAAGGCTGGAACCAGGCTCTG
>WBNM01032980.1:0-10243 GCA_013399055.1 Ramphastos sulfuratus | reverse complement strand
TGGGTTGGACTTGATGATCTTTGAGGTCTCTTCTAACCTTGCTTATACTGTGATACTGTAATATAAATATACATACATACTTTTATACATATATATGTATATATATATATATATATATACACTTATATATATATATGTTTACACACATATATATATATAAGTACTCTATATTGATCTCTGCTTAAATGAACCATCTTGTCTAAGAGTTTATTATCTGTGTCTTGAAATTACAATTCTTCTATTTCATGCCTAGTTTTCAAGCTGTTGTTGCTCCTATTACATAGTACTTCCTTAGTAAAAAATGCCTAATAGTGTAAAAGTACTTAAAAGAGCTTTGTGGCTCCTCTTCTTAAAAAAAAAAAAAAACAAACAAAAAACAAAAAAAACACAACAACAACAACAAAAGGCCATTGCTCTTAAATACACATAGCATTTTCTGTATTAGACAACTGAGCATGGATAGCAGGCTCCTTCACAGAACTTGTCCTGCTACATACCTCACTAGAGAAGGCATAATGTAATATATATATATATTTCTGATATATTTCTCAGTTACAACCAAAGGAAAGTAGAAAGTGTTTTCTTGTGTTAGTTTATAGCTCTTTGGAAATTCTCTGTGTTCTGCACAGCTTGTACATGATTACTGTGCCGGGAAGTTATGAGTTTCTTTTATTTAAGATGGAAAAATGAATTTTCATATAGGGGCGTATAAATAATTCAAGTACTGAAATGAAATAATATTTTTGCAGGAAGTTATATTGTTACACTCTCTTGTATTGTTGCCCTCTGCTGTACTGGTCTAGCAACAGCTTAGGGAGGAAAGGACAGCAAAAGGAATGAAGGAATGGCAGGAAAAATGGAGTGACTACGATGAATTAACCTTTCCAATGTACTCTTGATGTTGAGTCTTTTTTTTGGGACTATGGCCTGTTTGTTTCGTTAGGATGCAAGGTCTAAATGAGCATTATATTGACTATTCATTATATTGACTATTTATTTTGACATGAAATGTGAGGAGGTTTTATACAAACATCCTAGGAAGCATACAGACCCCTGGAGAAGGAGGAGTTGCCCTTTGTAGCAGAGTAGCTGGAGCAGACAGAGCCCTGCCTGGGTACAATAAGGGTTTCCACAGGAATTATCAGTAGCAAAGGGAAAACTAAGGAATGCTAGGAATGCCTCAGCATTGAATGAACATAAGCCCTGGTGATGAGGCAAGGAAAACTCGAGGTACAAAATATCTTCTTCATATCTATTATTTTCTGGTTAGAATTTCCCTTAGTAATAACAGGACCCTCAGATCCATGGGAAAGTCTGGAGAAATGTAGACTTACCCTCAATAGAGCAGGATCAAGTTAACATTTAAACAAAGTGGACATGCACAAGACCAGACTGGAGCAACCCTTGAGGACTAAGGCAGTTGACATCATGAGGCCACTCTATCATCTTTGAAACACCCTGGCCATGGGGGAAGCTTCCTAAGCATTGTAAAAAAAAAGCAAATGTCATTTCTGTCTTCAAGAAGGGCAAAAAGGAGAGAACTACAGCCCAGGCAGCCTCATTATATTCTCTTGGAAGGTTATAGATCAGAGCCTCTTGGAAGGCATTTCAAATACATTAAACACAATTGGTCACTGGGGTTAGTCAGCATAGATTTATGAAGGAGAAATGCCTGACCAACCCCACTTCTGTGGTGAGGTGACTGCCTCAGTGGGCAAAAGGAGAAGTTAGAGGTTGTTTATCTTTACTTTAGAAAGAATTTTGACAGCATCCCCTCATGATATCCATAACAAACTCTATCTTCTTATCTAACCTAATTTCTTCTTGCTTTCTCAAAGATACAGATATTGATGTGCTAAGATTTCATCTACAAATTGTTAAAATTATTTTCTGTAATTCTATAGAATTATTACTCTATTTCTGTATATATGTTGCCTATATTCATAGGCAAAATATATGTTGTCTGTTTTGCTTAAATTACACCTTGCCCTCAAAACAGATGATTTGTCTATGAGCATATTCATGCTGGTAATTGGCAGACATGAGGAGCAGCTGAGGGAGCTGGGGTTGTTCAGTCTGGAAAAAAAGAGGCTGAGGGGAGACATTATTGCTCTCTACAAATACCTGAAAGGAGGCTGGAGCAAGAAGGGTGACAACCACTTGTAATGAAAGTATTCAAAATTAATAATGATATAAATTTTGATATCCAGGCAGAGATTGTTAATAACTATGAAAACTGTTTATTAACATTAAATCTCACCACAAAACTTATATACAAGGTTCAAAAACGCAGTGTTTGGAAATGTATACATACAGGGAACAGGCAAAACTGGAACACTTTAAAGGCAACCAGCATAAGCAAACATTTTTACTGGTAGAGANTGGATGTTAGGAGGAAGTTCTTTCCAGTGAGGGTGGTGAGGCACTGGCACAGGTTGCCCAGGGAGGTTGTGGCTGCTCCCTCCCTGGAGGTATGCAAGGCCAGGTTGGACGAGGCCTTGAGTAACCTGTGCTAGTTGGCAAGCCAGGACATGTACAAGCCCACTTGGCCTTTTTAGGCCTACCACGACACCATTTCTCCGTGGTGTCAAGCTACAGGACTAGAGGAAGTGTTTACAAGCTGAGCGAAGAGAAGTTTAGGCTGGATATTGGGAAATATCTCTTCACTGAAAGTGTTATCAAACACTGGAATGGTCTGCCCATGGCAGTGGTGGAGTCACCATCCCTGGAGGTATTTGACTGGGATGTGGACCTGTTGCTTAGGTTGTGGCTGCTCCCTCCCTGGAGGTGTTCAAGGCCAGGTTGAAAGAGGCCTTGAGTGACCTGTACTAGTGGGAGGTGTCCTACTCAGGTGCAGGACCTTACACTTGACCTTGTTGAATTTCATGAGCTTGGCCTGGGCCCACCTCTGCAGCCTGTCCAGGTCCCTCTGGATGGATCCCTGCCCTCTAGCAAGTCAACTGTGCTGCAGAATGACAATAAAGAAGCGGCGATGTTTTAAGAAATATTCCAGCTTATTTTTAATTAATATTTGTCTAATACACTTTCACCTATAAAAGCTGCATTAAGTTTGATAATTAAGGAAGAGTCTTCTTATGTTATAATACTACAGTTCTTTGTTCTGTGTTATAAAATTTGGCTCGTGCTCTTTCACATCACAGATGTTGTGTTCTCATAATGATCCCACATGCCACATTATGCAGATGACTTTGTTACACTTAAC
Organism: Ramphastos sulfuratus; assembly: GCA_013399055.1. NCBI lineage: Eukaryota > Metazoa > Chordata > Aves > Piciformes > Ramphastidae > Ramphastos > Ramphastos sulfuratus. The sequence goes on along the minus strand of WBNM01032980.1, from coordinate 7,020 downwards.
ACACTGAGTGAACCATGCACATCTCAGAAAACCTCAGAAGAAACATTTCTTTACATTTGGAAACTTCTGGAAGTGGCACTATAATCAATGGACTGAAAAAAATATGAAGGAAGCACAGAAAATTGGAAATGTTTAAGAGATTAATGCTTTTGAAATAGCAGAAAATAATCTAGCTCTCCTGACCTTTATCTTAAAAGTTATAAGGAGATCAGCAGTGTGGAAAAGCAGAGAGTGCAACCAGAGAGAGTTTAGGTGACAAATGAAATAAGCAGTAATTGAAATCACTAATGGACCTGGAAACAGAAAAAGGATTCTACAGAATGGCACAATTATTGGTGTAAAAACACACCAGCACAACGTTTGGCTTTATGAGTAAGTACCCCAAGATATTCCCACTTATTTACCCAAGAATAGATCTGTACAATTCAATTTTAGTTTGGATGAAGAGTACACTGAAAGAAAGGTATTTTCATTTTAGTAAATATCAAGTTTCACTTTAAAACTGAAGTTGAAAGTTGTAACCGAACCTTCATGTATCAAATATCTTGTTCTTAGAAGAGTGGAACATACTGAAGCAAATACAGGTTCTGGAGTTAAAGTTTAAAACCCAGAGATTAAAATGTCTTCTGGCCTTCTGCTGTGTAACCCAGCTAACCACTCTGCTTCTAACCCCCCTGGCCAATCCTCCAAACTCACCTTGCATGTAAGGCAGACCCTGGGGCAAGGCAGAGGGGTGGGAAGAAGGTGGAAGGGTGGTTGGGAGCCCCTCCTGGGGACTCTGATTTCTGGCAGGGGTGTTGTGTTTCTGTATTACCTTTAACTTGTGCATTTCTGTAACTATTCCTGTCTATTGTGTATATCTCTGCTTGTATATTGTGCTAAGCTGTAAATAGAGCTTCAGTCCTTAACTTCCAGCCAGCCTGGGTGATTTCATTGAGTGTGTGTGTGGGGGTAACTCCCAAACCACCACAGCTGGTTAAGAGGAATACAGGGTAGTAACATTTCTTACTTTTTAGGCACCGGTGGCCTGGATTCTATTCAGGTCAAATCTCAATTTCAATTTGCTGTCATTTCCACTGCAAGTTTCTCCTTTTATAGCTGCATCTGCTGTAGCACAAACTACTGCTCAGTTTAGGCTGAAGTTGTGCTTTTCAATGGAAGCTTGAAAACCAAAGCAAAAGAAATGTTCTGTTTAAAACAGGGAACTAAACATCACAGTCTTCTAGATTCAAGTGCATATAATCTCAAAAGTAGTATGCAAAATTACTATTATGATTTATTTATTTTTTACTATTTTATTTTAAATATTAAATATTTTGAATATTTTACTATTTATTTTTGCTATTTATTACTATAATGATTTGTTCTGTACTATTGTAGTCTAATTTTTATGCAATCAGGTCTGTTTGGGTTTGTGAAGTAAAATAATGTGGGAATGAGATAAGAAATCACAGCAAAAAGCCAAAGGTATCAGAGGGACTGGTAGTGTTAGAAGATAGCATGTCCATGACCTGGCAGGTCATTATTTTATTTAAGCACTAATAAACAGTTCATAGCTGTCTTATGAGCTGTTAGCTGTAATTATTTAACCAGTTAACTTTCTGTATAACTCATTTTGAAACTATTTCCTATTACTGGAAGCTCTTTGATCAATATCCACGTGATGCCACATCCAGCTGGAGGCCGCTCAGTAGCTGTGTTCCTCAGGGTTCAGTACTGGGCCCCATCCTCTTTAACATCTTCATTGATGATCTGGACAAGGGCATCGAGACAGTCATCAGCAAGTTTGCAGATGACACCAAGCTGGGGGCAGATGTTGGTGGGTTGGAGGGCAGAAGGGCTCTGCAGCAGGACCTCGAGCGCCTGGACAGATGGGCAGAGTCCAAGGGGATGGCTTTCAACAAATCCAAGTGCCGGGGGCTGCACTTTGGCCACAACAACCCCATGCAGAGCTACAGGCTGGGGTCGGAGTGGCTGGAGAGCAGCCAAACAGAAAGGGATCTGGGGGTGCTGATTGACACCCGCCTAAACATGAGCCAGCAGTGTGCCCAGGTGGCCAAGAAGGCCAATGGCATCCTGGCCTGCATCAGGAATAGTGTGGCCAGCAGGAGCAGGGAGGTCATTCTCCCCCTGTACTCTGCACTGGTTAGGCCACACCTTGAGTACTGTGTCCAGTTCTGGGCCCCTCAATTTAAGAAGGACATTGAGGTGCTTGAGCGTGTCCAGAGAAGGGCAACGAGGCTGGTGAGAGGCCTCGAGCACAAGCCCTATGAGGAGAGGCTGAGGGAGCTGGGATTGTTTAGCCTGGAGAAGAGGAGGCTCAGGGGAGACCTTATTGCTGTCTACAACTACCTGAAGGGTGGTTGTGGCCAGCAGGAGGTTGCTTTCTTCTCTCAGGCAACCAGCACCAGAACAAGAGGACACAGTCTCAAGCTGTGCCAGGGGAAGTTTAGGCTGGAGGTGAGGAGAAAGTTCTTCACTGAGAGAGTCATTCCCCACTGGAATGGGCTGCCCAGGGAGGTGGTGGAGTCACCGTCCCTGGAGGTGTTCAAGGCAGGTTTGGACGTGGCACTTGGTGCCATGGTCTAGTCTTGAGGTCTGTGGTAATGGGTTGGACTTGATGATCTTTGAGGTCTCTTCCAACCTTGCTGATACTGTGATACTGTGATACTGTAATATGGTTGCATCTGCTTTCATAAAAGAGCAGAAAGGAAGAAATCAACTTTAAAAGCAGATATGCACCTCATTTAAACTTTGCAAGAACTATTTTAATGTGTGGAGTGCATTAGCAAAGCAGATATTTATTTACTAAATTTAGAGCTCTTACATCTGTGAAATGAAAAAAAGAGCTAAAGTTTACACAGCACTTAGTCTGAAGAAAGAGGTACCCAAAATTTAAAAGAACATATGAGGCAATATGACATTACCTCAGTCCACATGGTACATAATCTCTCAAAGTAAGTAGGATGTGGAAAATCTTTGTGGAGGTTTTCAAGATGCACCTGGACAAAGTCATTGCTGACCTGATTTTGCCTTGAGAGTAACGTCGCTAGAAATCAGATGTTGGATGAGCACTGCAAGTGGTCCATTCTAAACATAGAACATCTGTAATTCAGAGAAACACACCTGAGCACTCTAAGATGATGCTGACATTGGTGTTACTTGCAAAAAGAAAAAGTGCAGTGGCCATGGCTGGAAGAGGCCCAGGGGTAGGAACAGGACATCCAAAGCTTCAGATATCTATCTTTGGTTTTTTTAATTGTCAGTATTGCTCAGACTTCCTGTCTTATTAAATCAGAGAGGAAAATGCCTGCAATTAGTATTTAACAATGTAATTACCAAATCCAACAGAAACTAAGTAATTTTCCCATGGAGAGCAGAGCCACCCATAGCCGATTGCCAAGTTGTTTATGCCTTGGTTGAACAACACAAAAAAACTGTGGTTTGGGGTTTTTTAGAAGAAAACTTTGAGTTTCGTAACAGTTACGANACAAGGCCTTGAGTGACCTGTCCTAGTGGGAGGTGTCCCTGCCTATGGCAGGGGGTTGGAACTAGATGATCCTTGAGGTCCCTTCCAACCTTACCATTCTATGATACTATGATCCTATGAAATTCAGTCCAGCAATTGCACAAATTCCTTTTGAAAGACTTAATAAAGCACTACATGTATACACCAGGATGGTTTTCACTGCAATAAAGTGATATTTAAAAATATGCTCAACTATTCATTTCTGATGAAGACTTGCACTTGTTTACCTAAATATACCTTATTTGTCAATGAAAAGCAGAGACTGAAGCCATTCAGGAATTTTTAATGAAGCCAGCAAAGCACAATAGCTGAGATTGTCACCACTTCTAGAACAACCTTTACAAAAAGGCCTGTCTGTTAGCACTTTGAGTATCCAATTTACCCAATGAAATGTAAATGCTCTGGTTTCTGGTCTCCTCTACCTGTCAGCCATGACCTTTAAAGGTGAAATTTAAATCATGAGTGTTTTCCAATAAAATTATCAATATTATCCTAAAAGATCAAAACTATTACTTCTAATTCATAGAAATGTGTCTTATCAGACAGAGTTACAAGAGTTGATGCAGAGAAGGAGAAGTGTTTAAAGTGAGATCCAATCTGTTGAATTCAACAGAAGTACCTGGAGGTGTTCAAGGCCAGGTTGGAGGAGGCCTTGAGTAACCTGTGCTTGTGGGAGGTGTCCCTGCCTATGGCAGGGGGTTGGAACTAGATGATCCTTGAGGTCTCCTTCCAACCTTACCATTCTATGATTCTATGAAATATTTTCATTTGTGTATCTAATAAGCATGAATCTGATGTTGTACTTCCTGGGAAATTTTGTGTCTATATACATAGACCACACAATTTAGCTAGTCACAGAAACAGGTATCTATAGCCACTAGATACATCTGCAAATAATTCTATAGTGACTTTTCATATGCATCTTCAGAAAGTAATCTATATAGGACTTTAATAAGGACAAACAAAACAATTAAAAAACATGATCATATCTGGGAGAGCTGAGTTGTTTGGGTTTTTTTTCCCCCCCATTTTATCCTTTGAATTTATCCAGTGAATTTGTCAAGGTGTGGGTACTAGAAGCTCAGCTGATGATCTCTGATGATCTCTGATGATCAGATTTCCCAATAATCTGAGTTTATGTGTGAAGTCCATTACATTTTCCAACACACTTCTCCATCAGAACAGTGTCCATACTGACTCCTTCCTTTGTACATCATTTTCCCACATATTAGATCTGAAAGTGATGAGGTAAGAGGAAGTATAGCTCTGCATTTCCCACAAAGTAAATATTTTCTGCTTCAAAGGATCAGGTATCTCAGACATTTTCTTGGCACTACTGAATTCAATATACTCTCCTAAATAGCCTGCCTTCTTATATATTTGTTTTACAAACTATTCTTAAATGTGTCCTTATTTTTATTATATATTCTTATATATTCTTCTTATATTCTTATAATAAATATTCTTTATTATATGTTCTTATATTTTACGTGTTCTTAGTTTTTATATATGTGTTTTACAAAATTTTTAATGCCTTTAAGAGTGAGAAATGTTATGATTATTGTCTGTAAGTACATTATAAGAAGCATAGATTCCAGGAGGGAAAAAAACTACTTAAGCTAAAGGACCATTTTTGGCACAGGAATAAATGGTTCTCTGCTAATGAGTAAATGTATGCTTGAATCTAGAGGTTTAATTCTACTTGTGGAGTGAGTTCTGAAATAGCTTTTTAAGTGACACAAAGTAAATATGTTATTGGTGTTAAAATGGAGTTTCTGACAGTGTGAGAAAGACATTGTTTAGCGTGGCTAACAGGAAACTGGTCTCAGTAAGGCCAGTGCCCTCTTACTAGTGTATGTGTCTACTCATTTTGTCAATAAAATTAGACAACTTTTAGCACTTCAAATTTTGAAAAGCTCTTGATAATGGCTGATATTTATTTTTAATCCAGTAAAAACTGCTTTATTACCCAGAATTTTATCTCATAGTAAGAACCTTATCTTCTGGCATTTTCCATCACAATTGACATTAAGCAACACCTATAGAAATTAGACAAAAATTATTTTTCCTTAGTATAAATCTATTTAGATGAAATATGTAGTAAACCCACACACATGCATCACTGATGAGAAGTATTAGAGAGGATTTTGTGCTTAACATCTTCCCTAAATGCAAAAAGCTTTACTGTTTTTATCAATTACCAGCTGGTGCTGGGTTATGGACATGCCACTGTAGTAAACTGCCTGGGGAACAACCTGGGATTGAAATTCAACTGAAATTTTCTCCTGAGCCTTATGTTTCAACAGCATACTGATGTCACTTGATTGATTTGACTATTCTAATTTTGGATGAGCCTTTCTCTCCAGTAAGAATCTGATACTATCTTTGTCCAGGAATTTGAAAGGGGAAAACCATGGATGATGCTTTATATCTTACCCTGCCTTTTAAACTCTTTCATCTGTGTACTACTTCTTATTCAGGAATGCCCTGCCTGGGACTTTGCAGAACACAGAACCTTTTCCTTTCAGTTGCATACATCACTACTAGTGGCTTTAACTGTAGAAAATTCTTTGTTTTTCTTTTTTTTCTTTTATCTTTTTTCTTTTTTTTCCTTTTTTTGTTTTTTCTTCTTTTTTCTTTTTTCTTCTTTTTTCTTTTTTCTTCTTTTTTCTTTTTTCTTCTTTTTTCTTTTTTCTTCTTTTTTCTTTTTTCTTCTTTTTTCTTTTTTCTTCTTTTTTCTTTTTTCTTCTTTTTTCTTTTTTCTTCTTTTTTCTTTTTTCTCTTTTTTCTCTTTTTTTCTTTTTTCTTTTTTTTCTTTTTTTCTTTTTATTGTGCCATTTGAGATGAGAAAACCTTTCGGATACTCTACACAGAGTTTAGTCATTGCTCATGTGGCCCAGCATTTTGGGAGTACGTCTTAAGAAAAGGAGGGGGCAGTATGATGAAGATAGAAATGCCTGACCAATATTGTTGCTTAGAGCTGCAGTTTCCTCACACAGGCTGCTGAAATTTGGCACTGTAATCCTGCAAGTCATTCTGTTAATTCAGTGCACTAGCCCTCCCATTAAAACCTTTCTATGCTATTAGACTTTGCGCTGTGAGATGCAATAAACAAATCAAAGAGCTGTTGTACATTTGATCTGTGATGTATTTCAAGTCAATATAAGCCTTCAAGGAGAGACATTAATTGAACACTTGTAAACAGTCAGTCAGACAGGACTTCATTAGCAGAGGTCAGGGTAAGAACGACTATGTGATTCCTAGGACCCTCTTGCTTTCAGTTGCTTTGCAACCAACAGAATGCCAGTGATGGAAAGAAAAAACAGGTAATTGTAGGAGCTCACTCAGAGAGAGATCATGAGAAGCTCTTTGAAAGCTAATGGTTACTGGAAATTGTTGACTTGATTGTCCAGTATTTCCTGTCTTAAAAGTTAGACTTATTTGCTCCTGGGCTTTGCAATTGTTGTAGTAGGCCTAAACAGGCTAAAATA
>WBNM01032968.1:2417-14071 GCA_013399055.1 Ramphastos sulfuratus | reverse complement strand
AAATTTCAATAGTGTGTGGGGAAGTGAGGAAGTTTCTAACCTACCACAACATCCGAGTATGTCAAAGACATTTCCCAGCCTGATTTGACCAAACAGTATGGAAAACTCACCAAAAATGTACTTCCTTTCTGGGATGACTTAAGTGGTTTTGTAGTATAACTGATCCTACCAGTATCACCATAAAAAAAGGTATGGCTGTAATTTTGCTCCAGCATTCACAAGACATGAGAGAATTAATATGGGAAAGTTATCATCAATGACTCTGCCAGGCAAAAACTCCCTGCACAGAACACATGTGCTGTTAGACATCAACAATCACAGGCTCTTGGGGAGGTAAGCTTTAGCACCTCTGCTTACAGAAGTATTTGCTTCAAAAACTTTTCCCATTTGATATCACTTTTTTTGGTGACATTTGATGTATTCAGCCTGCAGCTTGATAAGGATTTTTTTTCAGCAGCATGGCTGACCTAATCAATCATTACAAATCCACTGCTCTCTTCTCATTCCCAGTTGCCTGCACTTCCCTTTATGCTCAGCTGCCCAAACAATTGTACACAAGTCAGATGGAGCAAGAGAGGGAAGCAGTCTTGCCAGCACAATAAATGCTCTTCAAATTATTTTTTCAGAGAGCATCAAGTCTGCACCATCCACAAATTAGGTATTTTCCTCTGCCCACCCACACCTGGAGATTCAAAAAGGCATTCCATAAACTGTTCTCATTAAATACATTTTAAATATGTAATTGATAAAAAGTATTAAATTTTGAAAGTCTAAGGTTTAGAGGATCAAGCTCTCAGAATGCTAAAAAAATATCTATAACTGCCTTAGCAAGCCTTAACAAAACTTCATTTTCCTCCCATATAGACATTTGGTTAAGGAGCCCTTGAGCAGGCCCTGATGTCAGGTTAAACTGAACAGGGCACAGGGAACTATCAAACACAACATGAGAAAATGTTGAACAAAATGCTATGAGAAGCTGGCAGAAGTTCCTTAGTGCCATGGAAGATAACTGGATCTTACAAATAGCCAAGGGGGAGCTAAGCAACAAACTGTCAAAATCCACAATCAATTGGAGGGGTGCATGGGGCATCTTTTGGGGAGCACAATCCTGCAAAGCCACTGGCACCTGGGCAGCAGTATCAGAACCACCACATAAAGCTGAGCTAGCTAGGTAACAGTGTCAGAAATACAATTTTCAGTAGAGATGTAGCACATCTGGGACCACTGGAGAAATGTAATTAGGGGTGGGTCAGTGTCTCAGAAGTCAGCTGGTGGGCCCAGGCCAACCTCATGAGATTCAACAAGGCCATGTGTAAGGTCCTGCACCCANCCAGGTTGGACGAGGCCTTGAGTGACCTGTGCTAGTGGGAGGTGTCCCTGCCTATGGCAGGGGGTTGGAACTGGATGATCCCTGAGGTCCCTTCCAACCTTACTATTCTATGATTCTATGATTCTATGGTGTAGAGAAAGGGAAGCAAAGTGTGGTGAAAAGGAAGGCCAGAAAACAGCAAAAGGGATAATAAGGTTTGTGAGAGATGTGACTAGTGTTATCACAACTCTGTGCTGGACCAAGAGAGCAAACCAACCTCACTTTTCTGACTATACCTAAAGAGCTGAGCCTCCTTCCATGACTGGGTGGGAGTAGATGGTGTGCCTGGCCTGACCCACGATGGTAAAGACAGACAAAAAGCCATTGGTAACACCATGATGGTGTCCATCCTAGACCTGATAGCATCTGCAGCTACTCACTATTTCACAAGACATCTATAAAAATGCAGAATACCAAACACTTCTGTATCTGGAGGTTTTGTCCCTCAGAATAACCCATTGAGTTCTCTCAGAGGTGAAAGGAAAGAGGTTAAAAAATAAAACTGTTTTTGTTTTACCTGGTACTGATTTTTGAACATATTTTGGCTTTCACAGGTGAAAAATAATTTTGTCTTCTCAATTGGTAGAGACAGAGACGATGCTGAAACAAAACAAAAAACTTCATATGGGATTTGACATGAAAAAAAGTTCTATAATGAAACCATAACCATAGCTTAAAAGATATGATTACTATTTTGACATACTCTTCATGAATACAGAATGTACACCAACTGCATTACACCACAAAGGAATTAAGATAAAAAAAAGATTAACATAGTCTTGGAAAATGTTCTCTTCATGCATCAACCAATCAGGGCTGCTTTAGATTCCAAGTAAAAGTATTAACTTTATGTTAGGCCTTATTTTTAACAAGGAAGGCTTTCTCATGCTTTACAGCTACTCGAAAAATCATCTTCAATACACTTTTCTTCTTATGAAGTGCCCACTGGAAAACATTAGACTCCATTAAAGAAAAGCTTAACATTTAACATAGACAAACACATGGAACAGTTGCAAAAGAAACCATTCCAGCTAGAGACATCTGGCAGGGACTTCTGAGACAAATTCTCTTCTTTCACATTCAATATTCTTTTTTGAGGATGATTACTCTAAGACCCAAAATAAGCACTTTATTATTTGAAAGCTGCTGAAGTCAATGTGAATTAAGAGATGTCTGCAGCTGAAGAATCAGAAGAGTAGGAAGCGAAGGGACAGTGCTGGAAGCCTCCCACATTCCTCTTTGATTATGCTGAGTGCCTGAAGTTTTACCTGAAGTCAACAGAAAGTGAAGGGATCCTTAACATAAAAGGTAGTTGCCAATCTCCCCAGACAGGCAGAACTAGTCACAAGAGATAACATAAAGCTCTGCTGGGAGAACAGATAGTGCTTGTCAGCTCACAGAAAAGTCCTTTCACAAGTCTGTTTCTCACTTACCTGACACACTCTATGCTCATTGCTTCAGTTCAGGCATCAACCACTTAAAGTACTTTTAATGACTTTTTTTTGATTGGGAATTAAGAGATGTCTTTTTTTTGTTTGTTTGTGTTTTATGTTTTTTTTTTTTGTTTTTTGTTTTTTGTTTTTTTGTTTTGTTTCCTTGAGGCTGAAACAATTTTCTTAAAACTAATATGCTGACCTGGAGAACATAACTTCTCATAAAGAGTACTTCATGTCTCACAACCAGAAGATGAAAACAGATGATAATCTTTTCTAAAAACATATGACAGCAAATGAAGTAGAAATTCAGTGACAATATGCATGACTGCATAAAAACTGCAACTGGGTAGGTTTAGACTAGATATTAGGAGAATTTTTTTCCCCAGCAAGTGTGGTCAGGCATTGGAATGGGCTGCCCAAGGAGGTGGTGGAGTCACCAACCCTGGATGTGTTTAAAAGTCGTTTGGATGTGGTGCTTGAGGCTATGGTTTAGGGTGCACCTTGTAGAGTAGGGATATGGATTGGACTTGGTGATCCTGAGGGGCTTTTCCAACCTGAATGTTTCTGTGATTGTACACACTTAAAGGATTAGAGCAGCATTCTCTTATAAAACATAAAATTGTCGATTTAAAAAAACATGATGTAATCTCTTGATAATGAATCATAATTATTTTAATCAGCAACAACAATTTTTCATTTAGAATTGTCATTAAATAATTCTATGCAGATAATATATACAATAATAATTAGCAATGGAAACAAATCAGCTAGTAAAAAGTTATCTCATGTTGTTGCCAGAAACATCAGTTCATTTTAAACTTTAATTATAAGGTAAATTAAATTTATAAACCATGCTAACGAGCCTATAAACCCCCATAATTAATATTTTTGATCATATTAATATTGCCACTGCATATCTAACATACTAGTTGCATTATTCTGTATTTCAGGTTATTTTCTATACAAATTTCCCACTTGTTCAGTTTGCAATAATTGGTTTGGGTTTTTTTTCAGAATGACTGCATTAATACCTGTGTTTAACTATTCTAAATTGTGAACTAGACATTTAAAAATGTCTCCTGCACCTGGGTAGGCACAATCCCAAGCACAACTCCAGGCTGGGTGGGGAATGGCTGAGAGCAGCCCTGAGGAAAAGGACCTGGGGGTCTGGGATGATGAAAAGCTCAAGATGAGGCTGCNTTCTATTCTATTCTATTCTATTCTATTCTATTCTATTCTATTCTATTCTATTCTATTCTATTCTAAAGCAAGTGCATTTTTCTTCCTTCTGTATATATTCACTTTACATACAGAGCAATTGTTTCGGGCATCACTTCCATTCTTTTTCTGCCTGCAGACCTCTCTTTGCTGTTATCTGCAGTCTTTAAAGAAGCTAGAACACTCAAAGCTGGAAGATTGATGCCTTAGTAAGCACCAAGATGAGTCAGATTGCCCTAGTATTGTTATATTTGCCAGAGCTAAATGTGAAGGACTGGCAGTTTAAGAGGGAAAAGTTATGCTCTCTCACAGTGCACCTTTAAAATGCATGCTTTATCCTAACTCACAGTGAGGTGCTTGTCCTTGTAGACAAAGTCTTTCACCATCATCCATTTTTTATTATTATTTTTAAGTGAAGGAGGTGTGAAGGAAGACTCTACTTTCTCCTTGGAGCAAATTCTTCTCATCTATCTTTACTTTAAAAATCAGGCCCAGATCTGCTAAGCATCGTGCACCTAAGAACCCTCACACTTTCCAGTTCTGTTATGACTTGCTACATCTCAGGGAAAAATACTAAGACTAAATAAATGTGAGAGATCCTGACATAAAAGTCACTGTAGGAAAATAATCAAGTTCTGAGATTGAAGAGAATCACAGAATGTAAAGGGCTGGAAGACACCTCGAAAGGTCATACTAAATCTGCTTTTGAATTAGCAGAGGAAGCTCTGAAACAGTGTATTCATAGANACCTCTACCAGATCACACAGGAATAACTCATCTCTTTCAGTGACCACTACTAATATTCTGGTCTGAAGTTCTATGTCGACTACAATCACGTATTTCGGAACAAGCATTTAGGGTGTAGTTTGCAGAGGTCAAATTCCATCTTCATTACCCTACCTAGTAAGCTGGACAGCAGCAGTATTTGCAGGCATTGCTGCAGCCAGAATTACACATAAGACACAGAAAGTATTCTCTCTACCTTCACTGGTTTCTGATAAAGGACACTCAGCTGTACAGTTCACTAATGGCAGATCGCGCGGGCATCTGAAGGAAGGTGCAATCAGCTCTGCATACAGTGCAAGTGGAAACTGTTTTGAGATATTAACTTGAGTTCAATACTGTGCTAATACACTTTGCCTCTAGGCAGTGCTTATTAGCTTTGGCTTGACATCACTAATTTATCTCCATGCTGTATTGCACAGAAATAGCTCTCAGCTAGCTCAGAGCAAAGAGCAAACATACGTGTGCTGGCAAAACACCATGAAGACCTGTCTATATCACACACAAAAAATCTGCCACTACATGGTAGCAGAAAAAAATACAGGAACTGTGGAATGAACACTTACTGAAGGACTAGAATTCTCATGCCATCACTAGAAATCTTCACAGAATCACAGAATTCAGGGGCTTGAAAGGACCTCAAAAGCTCATCCAGTCCAACTCCCTGCAGAGCAGGATCATCTATAACAGATCACACAGGAACGCATCCAGGTAGGTCTTGAATATCTCCAGAGAGGGAGGCTCCACACCTGCCCTGGGCAGCCTGTTCCAGTCTTCTGTCACAGGTTAAAAAGTCCTCCTCATGTTTACATGAAACTTCCTATGCCTCAAATTCCACCCATTGCCCCTTGTGCTGTCCTTGGGTATCACTGAAAAGACGCTGGCTCCATGCTTCAAATTTCAAACACTTAGATGAAGCACACTCTTAAAATTTGGCTTAAAATTTGTCACTAGTGCAGTGGATTTTTTTCAGCTGTCATCCATATGAACACTGGAATAGGCTGCTCAGGGGAGTTGTGGAGTCTCCCTCTCTGGAGATATTCAAAACCTACCTGGATGTGTTCCTGTGTGATCTGCTCGAGGTGATCCTGCTCTGCAGGGGGGTTGGACTGGATGATCTTTCGAGGTCACTTCCAGCCCCTGACATTCTATGATTCTATCAGCAAGTTAGGTTATTTTAGACACTCAGAAAAAACTGATGCCCCTTCTAAGTATCAAATTCTTAACAAGATGACTCTTCCTAACTTCAGTGAAAGAAAAACTGATTACTGCACCTACATCAGTGAAATATCAGTTTGCTTTTCATAGTGGCAAAAAAATACTGCAAGTGACACTGCCATACACTTTTGCTCATGTACTTAATGGAAATTGGGTTTACAACTAAGTTAATAAAATGGAAGATTAGAAGCTAACTTTGCTGTTAAGATTGGTAGCTACTAAAAATACCAAGTGAGTGACATATTTGTCATTCCATTGAGATAAAACAACAAAGTGCTTTTATTATCCAACAGGTATTATTGTCTTTAGTTAACTTTTTGGTTAAAACCAAAAGAGGGAAGAGTCTGGAAAGTGAATAGTTACAAAATTTTCCCTCTTTTCATCTTTCCTCCTCCTCACCTCTCCAGAAATTCTACAAATGAAGAGGACTTAAAATCCAGAGGTATTATTTTAGCAAAATCAACAGCATCTTGAAGTGTTAAGCTCTCCATTTTTTGCATATTTGTCAAATAAATAGGTATTTTATGACGTCTTTAAAGAACGCCATAAAGTAGCAGTTCACTCATTTTTCAGCCACAGATCAAACTTACATATTTTTTTTATTGCCCCAAACCATGTACTTTAGTACCATCTGTCCAACTGGAAATACAGCTATAAAGTGTCAACCACAAAGCATCAAGGATGTCGTTTATAAAGTTAAGTGACAACGAAAGATATTTATCTTTGGAAGAATGGATTCCTATCAGGATTTACATAGCGAGGTCTTGATTTGTGCACTGACTTTGATGGCTGGCTTCACAACGTTTCCCATACCACAAATAAAGTGGCAGCAGTCCAAAGCACCCTCTGATCTTTCCATGCACAGAAACCACACAAGGCTCTGCAAAAATACACATAAGAAGTTGTCCTAGGATGGGGATATTTTTCCTTCAAAGCAGGATGTTTCACGTTCGAAGATTTCAATAGTATTTTGTGTTAATGGAGCCCCACAATTCAAACAGTAAGTTGTAAGCAAATCATCAGACCCCACCTGGAGTACTGTGTACAGTTCTGGAGCCTCCAGCATAGGAAGTACATTGAAGTTGCCCAGGGAGGTTGTGGCTGCTCCCTCCGTGGAGGTGTTCAAGGCCAGGTTTGATGAAACTTTGAGTAACCTGTACTAGTGGGAGGTGTCCCTGCCTATGGCAGGGGGTTGGAACTAGATGATCTTTGAGGTCCCTTCCAATGAGGTCCCTTTCTATGATTCTATGACTATTTCACAAAGAGTAAAAACAAATAACCATTTCAAAAAGAATTGTTCTAACAGAGACAGAGATGGTCAGACTCACACAGTCCTAAAAAACCTTTGCAGTCATGGTTAGTCAACTTAAAAGAGCCTATTGAGATACATCTATGAAGACATTCTGCTGATAGGTATCCCAGTGCTGAAAACGATGTGTTTTATTTAACATTTTCTATTCCAAAGTCAACAGTATGAAGTGAAATAAAGTGATTTGCACCCCTACTAATAAGCATTGAAAAATGGCACAAATACACTACCTTTGGCTGGGAACATAGGCTAAGACCTGTGATTGTTAATACATATAGCTCACCATCGTGGGCCCAAAGCCAGCACTGATTTATGGGAGGCTGGGACACAGCAGAGAAAGCAGTTCATCACTGGTGAAGGCTTTTAGTATCTACCAGACAAATGAATCCCACATATTGAATAATGAAAGCTGAGTTTGTAACGTTGCCATATATTTTCTCAAAACACAAGTTAATGTAACGAATGGGCAGAAAAGCCATTAATAAACTACACCGAGCCTTCTGGTGTTCCTATGTGAGAATCATAGAATGGTAGAGTTGGAAGGGACCTCAAAGATCATCTAGTTCCAACCCCCTGTTATAGGCAGGGACAACTCCCACTAGAAAAGGTTGCTCAAGGTCTCATCCAACCTGGTCCTGAACACGCCCAGGGAGGTTGTGGAGCACAGAATCACCCAACGTGATCTTTGATCTTTGATTCTGTGCTCCATGACCTCCCTGGGCAACCTGTGCCAGTGTCTCACCACCCTCACTGAAAAGAACTTCCTCCTAACATCCAGTTTCAATCTCCCCTCTGTCAGTTCAAACCCATTGCCCCTTGTCCTGTCATTACAAGACTTTGTCAATACTCCCTCCCCAGCCTTCCTGTAGGCCCCCTTCAGATACTGGAAGGCTACTCTAAGGTCTCCTGGAAGCCTTCTCTTCTCCAGGCTGCAGAGCCCCAACTCTCTCAGCCTGTCCTCAGAGCAGAGCTGCTGCAGCCCTCTGAGCATCTTCGTGGCCTCCTCTGGACCCGCTCCAACAGTTCCATGTCCTTCCCGTGCTGGGGGCTCCAGAACTGCACACAGCACAGACAAGTCTTTATGCACAGCTCGCAGCATTAAGAGGGGAAAAAACCCCTGAACTCCAGACTTTCGCTTTTATAAACGTCCGGCCATAAAATGCTTTGACAGAAGACCCACGGTGCAAGCACTAGCACCCCCACAGACTCATGCCCCGGTGGCACAGGAGCAGCACGGCCGCGGCCGCCAGCACCGAGCCGGCCCCCTCGTCCCTCCGCCGCCGAGGCTGTGCCGGCCGTTGGAGCTATCTGCGGCTCCGCCCCCGCCGCACGCCGCAGCCGATCGGGGCCGCTCGGCACGGAGAAGCTCAGATCCCCACCGTCTCTCTCACCTGTGCGAGGGTTGCTGTGGACCAGGCCGCACCTCCGTACGGGGCGGGCCCAGGGCTGGCCGTGGGGCGGGAGGCGGCGGCGAGCGGCGGGACAGTTTGAACGGGCGAGCGGCGGGACAGTTTGAACGGGCGAGGGGCGGCGCATGGCTCGGTCCGTCAGTCACGGCGGGTGACCGCCGCCGGCGTGCAGCCGGCATCTCGTCTGTCAGTGCGGGGTCCGCCCGCGGCAGCCCTTAGAAAGGTGTGTTGGCTGTGGCACCTCTGTCCCTCACCAAGCGAACAAAACCTGGCACAGGTGGCAGTGCTGACCCCCTCGCTCGGTGTCTGTGGTACCTAAGCTAAGTGTGGACATGGGTGATGGCCATGTGGCACCCAGGGTCTGTGGAGGTGTTTCGAGTGCAAGCGCTGCTGAAAACTTTTGCCGTTGACTCTTTAAAGCTTTGTTGTGCAAAGTGTTTGGCTTTGGGTTTCTTTGAGAAGTGTGTAGATAGCTATGAGCCAGAGCAGCCACATCAGCATCCTTGGGTTTTAAGGAATGGGAAGGGACTTGCAGCTCTGCCGTTTTTTTCAATGCATGGCCCCATTAGTTTAACATCCCTATCAAGAATAAGCAAGCACCCCCTGAAAGCTTCAAAAGCCTCTGGAAGGAAGGTCGTGGGGAACCAGTTTGTCCCTGGTCTTTATAATGAGATAGTAACGAAAGCAGATCTGTCCTTGAAGNGCATCTTGTCCCATCATCACCCTGTTCCTTGTTTGTGCTCCTGAGAAGTACTCTCTTGGTTTTGTCAAGGAGGAGAATTTAAATAGATAAGATTTGTTTAGCTTTCTCCTTTTACCTTGGAATTTTCCAAGAAAGCATATCTGTAGTGGTTCTGGGAGTTACCTACCCCTACACACAATGAGNGCATCCTTGGGTTTTAAGGAATGGGAAGGGACTTGCAGCTCTGCCGTTTTTTTCAATGCATGGCCCCATTAGTTTAACATCCCTATCAAGAATAAGCAAGCACCCCCTGAAAGCTTCAAAAGCCTCTGGAAGGAAGGTCGTGGGGAACCAGTTTGTCCCTGGTCTTTATAATGAGATAGTAACGAAAGCAGATCTGTCCTTGAAGTGATTTTTTTTCTTTTCCTTTTTTTTGATCACAGCATTTCTTTGTGAAACTATGTCATCTTTTCATGACAAAAGAGTTTGATATTTTTTTCTTCCTCCAAGAGCATCTTAATGTTTCTACAAAGAATTATTAAGGGCCCTGTAACTCATCACTGCATGATTAAATGCATGAACTGAAAGTGCTGAGCCATTGATGGATTCTGCTGCATCTTATCCCATCAGAAGCCAAGGAGAGACACAGACTCCCTCATCTATATTTGTGTCCCTGTTTTCATATGTCTCAGCAAATCTGTGAGTGAAATAGACATCACCATTGTTTTCTTTTCACAGCCTATAATCTAATTTCTCTCATTAAAATATTCCAATTAGCTTCAAACCAGCACAACATCTCACTGTAGTTTTCTTGTACACTGGATTACACCAATCAGAGCTTGGATACTGAGATAAGGAAAACAAAAGTACTAAAACTAAGCTGTGGGTTGTTAAATAAAAACTGTTAATAGATCAAGTGCAAAAAAGGAGATGTTGATAGTGAAATAAAGATTTAAAAACTATCAGGGAGTTCTGTAGCCAGCAGAAACTGCACTGTTTACTGTATATGGTTTAGCATGAAATTGTCTTGAAATTCAATACATAAGTCTATCTAAAAAGCTTGTCTCAGAAGTTATGCTAAGGCCTGAATAGTTCAGAAATTCTGATTAGAAGCTGAGATTCAGACTGAAAAGCCTAAATTTATATAAAGCATATGAAGCAGCTACCTGCCTGCTCAGGGCAAAATTGGGCTGTGCAAGTGCCCTTTGCCAGCTGCCAAAGAAAACTGGTTTTAGACCTTTTGTGAGAGTAAATACTTTCCCTCTATTTCTTCCAGTTGTAGGTAATCTGTTGTAGGTGCTGTGAGTTAAAAATTGCAGGTACTGTAAAACTAAGGAGGAACCTTGTGGTGTTGTGTTGGACTCATGCATAGCCAAAGCCCAATGTACTTTGAAGGTTTGGTTTGGAATTATGATAATGTGGGAAACACTGGAAAGTAGTGTTCAGACAGTTAAGGTGTTTGTTACACCGAGCTCTTTAAGGTTATATCTGTAGATAGGTTGCTTTTGGTACCTGAGTTGCTGGACTATATGTTTTTGGCTAAAGTATTTCAGGCCGCTCTGCAGTCTGCATCTACTAAAGCCCTGGAGAGATATGATGAGTGTTGAGAAAATGTTTGAGTAATAATTTGGGGAAAACTGTGAGAACTGAGCTATATTTACCTTCTAATACGATCATTCTATGTTCTGAACGTAACCTCTTAACATGTTGAAACATATTTCAGCAAGGAGATTTTTACTGTATCTTGGAGTAGGAAATTGGAACACATGGATATTGCTGCTTTTTACAAATACCCTAAGCACAAGATGTGGTTAGGTCTCCTGTCTTAAATTAAAACACCATGATGTCAGTAGCATCATGCTGGGATATGAATTGATTTAATTTAGGAGAGTATTCTATGAGCACTGGATGTTTGATGTGTGATATTAAACCCAGCCCTTTTTTTTAAAAGGACTTTACTGACATAGCTTGGGTTTACATTCACAGGAATAGTGCTGTCACTTCCTTCATCCATTCCTTATTTTGCCACATTAGAATCATAGAATCATAGAATGGTAAGGTTGGAAGGGACCTCAAGGATCATCTAGTTCCAACCCCCTGCCATAGGCAGGGACACTTCCCACTAGTACTCACTAGTACTCACTCAAGGCCTCATCCAACCTGACCCTGAACACCCCCAGGCAGGGAGCAGCCACAACCTCCCTGGGCAACCTGTGCCAGTGTCTCACCA
>WBNM01032948.1:14489-41393 GCA_013399055.1 Ramphastos sulfuratus | reverse complement strand
GCCACAACCTCCCTGGGCAACCTGTGCCAGTGTCTCACCACCCTCAACCTGTGCCAGTGTCTCACCACCCTCACTGCAAACAACTTCCTCCTAACATCCACTTTCAATCTCCCCTCTGCCACTTCAAACCCATTGCCCCTTGTCCTGTCATTGCAAGCCCTTGTCAATAGTCCCTCCCCGGCCCTCCTGTAGCCCCTTCAGATACTGGAAGGCTACTCTAAGGAATGGAAGGAGGAAAGTGTAAAACACAGGGAAATAAAGATAAGGAAAACCAAGAAAAATCTTGCCTTCAGCTTGCCCTCATTAAAATCCCTTCGCAGCAATTAAGTCTCTCAGCTAACGAAGGATGGAGATCTGGGTTCTTACGGGTAAGATTGTAGAGCTGGGGAGCTGCTAGGAGTAGGGACAGGGATTGCAGTTCTGCCTGGCAGGATGCCTGTCATGCCTCAGCCCAGAAGATGCTCCAAAGCCCGCAGCGATGCCTGTACTGCTGGTGACACCTTGTGGTGCGTGTCTGAGCAAGAAAATAACTCTGGGACTCCACCAGGCTCTGCTGTCCCAATCCTATGCTGGTTTTTTTTCAGGTCACAGGAGCTGCTGGGACTCTTCGAGACGTGGAGAGCTGCCCACATGTATCTGTGGCCAAGGAAGATGCAGGAGTTGCAGCTCTATTGCTGGACGTAGCTCATGGATAAGAAAGCCCCAGGTGAGCTAGAAGGACAACAGCAAGGGCTTTTGAAAGAGCAGGGAAAGAAGCAGCACAAAAAAATAAGCAGCCTGAGACCCAAGAAAATGTTAAATACCCAACCATTGTGTTTTTCTGGTTATGGGTATTTGGGCTGTATTATCAGACTGCTTTGGGTTCCTTCCAGCCCTGTGCTGTGACCTCTGTGGAGGTGTTTTCAGCAATAGCTGCATTTTCAGAGAAGCCAGAGGGGAAAAAATCTCTCAGGGGAGTCAAACCAGGAGGTGCCAGTGGGAAATAGGGGCTGGGCAACAAAAGCATGTCTTCCTGGGCACAGCCTGGCATGAGTCTTCTGCTGGCATGTGATTTGGGCCACTTGCTTCAGAGACATGTGTGAGTTAGAGGGGTAGAAAATAGAATGGCTTAGCTTGGAAAGGACCTCAGAGATCATCTACTCCAACCTCCTCAGCCTTGACAAAGATGCTTCTCAACTAGACTCAGCTGCTCAAGGCCTCCTCCAATCCGGTCTTGAAGACCCCCAGGGAGAAGGTATCCACAACCTCCCTGGACAGCCTATTCCAGAGTCTTGCCACCTTGTAGTGAAGAACTTCTTCCTCAGCTCCAGGCTAATCCCGCCCTCCCTCAGCTTCAAACCCCTCCCCCTTGTCCTGTCTCTAGACACCTTTATGAAAAGTCCCTTTGCAGCCTTCCTGTAGGATCCATTCAGGTATTGGAAGGCAGCTCTAAGGTCCCTCCAGAGTCTTCTCCAGGCTGAACAACCCCAGCTCCCTCAGCCTATCCTCATAGCAGAGGTGGACCAGTCCTTGGAGCATCTTTGTGGCCCTCCTCTGGACTCCCCCCAGCAGTTCTGTGTCCTTATGCTGAGGACAGCAGAGCTGGAGGCAGCATTGGAGGTGCAGCTTTAGCTCTGTGTGGCAGTTATGCTCGAGTGCTTTCCATGTGAAGATGAGGTGAGCACAATCACCACAGCCTGGTTTAGTTGCATCAGCAAGGAGGACTTTCAGCACTAATCCCATTCTCCCAGGCAGCTGTCTTCTGCAAAATGAAAGTGCAGACATCTACAGTATTACCCCGTGCCTGTTTGCAGTGTCTGCTGTTATCATGTTAATGAAAGGAGCTGAGATAATCACCTTGAAGCATAAACACATCTCAGATGCTGATTCACTTTCTCCCGTTTGACTCTCATTTCCCAAGGTAATTGTTATTTTTCCTCACTGCAGGGTTGGGGCACCTGCAAGAACAGCTAATTCCTTTGTCACGATTCAAATCCAATCAAGGCACTTCTTTTACATTCTGTTATTCCTTCTCATTTCATTGCCACACTTAGTATCAGGCCACGGAATCACAGGATGCCAGGTTGGGAGGGACCTCAAGGGTTCACAGATTGCATGGGGTTGGGAGGGACCCCAAGAGTTTACAGATTGCATGGGGTTGGGAGGGACCCCAAGAGTTTACAGATTGCATGGGGTTGGGAGGGACCCCAAGAGTTTACAGATTGCATGGGGTTGGGAGGGACCCCAAGAGTTTACAGATTACATGGGTTGGGAGGGACCCCAAGGGTTCACAGATTACATGGGGTTGGGAGGGACCCCAAGGGTTCACAGATTGCATGGGGTTGGGAGGGACCCCAAGGGTTCACAGATTACATGGGGTTGGGAGGGACCCCAAGGGTTCACAGATTGCATGGGGTTGGGAGGGACCCCAAGGGCTCACAGATTGCATGGGGTTGGGAGGGACCCCAAGGGCTCACAGATTGCATGGGGTTGGGAGGGACCCTCAAAGGTCATCTTGTCCAACCCCATGCAATAAGCAAGGCCACCCCCAGCTAGATCAAACTGCCCAAGGCCACATCAAGTCTGATCTTGAATGTCTCCAGACCACCTGGTCCAACCCTCCTAGGTACTAGTATAGTTTAGGTGAACTGGCCCAGACCCTAGATCTAAAGCTAGTTCAGCTAAGTATCATCCATCTGCAGCCTCAGCAGTCATGGAGATCATGTGGGGCAGTCACAGATGAAGACAGACACCAACTTTTAAAGGATGATTTCCCTCAGTCTGAGATGGGTAACAGGAGCCACCTTTCCCCATGTCTTGTCAGGCCCTGTCACGTTGGCTACAGCCACCAAAAAAGCCTACGTGGGGAGGCAAAATCTAAATCAGGTGCCTAACACTCAGCCAGATCATGTCAGGGGACAGGGATCCTTCAGCTTTACAAATGGCAAGTCAGATATTGTGGCAGTCTCCCAATACTCCACATTTCAGTCAAGCTCCAGCCCCTGCAGTCAGGTGAATCATAGAATGGCAGGATGCCAGGTTGGAAGGGACCCCAAGGCTCATCTGGTCCAAGCTTTCTAGGTCATAACCTAGTTAAAATGAGCTGGCCCAGCACTCTATCAGCTTCCCTTGGGAGATAATTCCAGTCTCACTGGTCTCATGGGGAAACATTTTCTTCTGGATTCCAACCAGAATCTCCCCAGCAGTAACTTGCTCCTATCCCCCCTCACCTTTTCCCTGTGACTCCTTGGAAAAAGGGAGTTTCCCTCTTCTGTGTCTGGTGCATGGTAATAAGGTCTTCCCCAAGCCTTGTCTGCTCAAGGCTGAACAAACCCCTCTCTCCCAGCTTTCTCCATATGGCAGGTCACTTGCTTTTCTGATCATCCTCATGGCCCTTTTTTGGACACTTTCCAGCCTGTCCCACATTTATTTTGAATGTGCACCTTGCTTATTTTCTCCATAATAAATTTGTCTCTGCCATTTATGATTGCAGGGGGAAGAAAAAAAAAAGAAATAAAATGAAGCATGCTCCCCAAGTTGAGCGTTCACAGGCTGAGAACACAGAGTATCAATTAGCTCCTGGAGTAATGGTTTGGTTTTTTTTTTTTTTTTCTTGTGTTCCCACGATTTTTTTTTCTTTTTTCCTTTCCCAAGCCTGAGTGACGATATCAGAACATCTGGTGCTGGCCACGCTTCACGCAGGAGGTTCAGCTATAGTGGGAGGAGTGCATGTGCCAGCTGGAGACTGGCATCTCCCCAGCTCCTCGCTGGCTCCCACTGCCAGGCTGCTCTGTGCATCCGCTCCCACACCCCGGGAAGTTCTGCTCCCACCTGGAGCTGGGACAATGAGCTGTCACAGTGGGGACTGCTGTGGAGGTGTCCTGCAGGGGATGAGGACTGGGAGAACTGGGCANGGTCTGAGGAGAGCAGAGTATTTAATCCTGGTCAATATTTAGGCTGGATCTGGGGGTGCAGGCTGTTAGCCCAGCCTGTATTTAGGCTTGGTCTGCATTAAGGCCCAGCTGATATCCCTGATTTGATGTCCTGGTCCATATTTATGCCTCGTCTATTGGCTCAATATACATATACCTCCAATCTATAGCTCTGGTCCATGTTCAAGCCCTGCCTATGGGCCCAGCTGCTTGCCCTGGCTGCACTTAGATCCAGCTCATACTCAGGGCCAGGCTGCATTTAGCTCTGACCTCATGCAGCCAGGGTATTGTGTGCTGTGGTTTGTATTAAGGCCTGGCCTGTAGCACTCTACAGAGGCCCCAGAGGTAGGTCTTATATTGTGCCCCATAAGCAGGTCTCAGAATCTCAGCATGGTGGAGGTTGGAAGGGACCTCTGGAGATCATTCTGCTAATGCAGGGCACCCACAGGAACTTGCCCAGGAGCACAGTGGCTTGGGGGGGGGGTTGGAAGCTCTGCAGAGAAGGAGACTCCACAACCTCCCTGGGCAGCCTGCCCTGGGGCTCTGCACTCTCACACCAAAGCAGCTTTTCCTCCTGTTCAAGTGGAACCTCCTGGGTTGCAGTTTGTGTCAATTGCCTCTTGTACTGTGGCTGAGCACCACTGAAGAGCCCAGCCCTGTCCTCTTCACGCTTGCCCTTTGGATATTGATCAGTCCCTCTCTCAGGCTGCCCTTCTCNTGGCTGCTGAGCTGAAGGAGCAGGTGTGGAAAGGCACAAAGTAGGGCAAGGTAAGTAGTACAGGGAGGGGGGAAGGCAGCTGTGCAGGGATGGGAAGGTGTTCCCAGGAGCTGTGCAATAGGACAGGTGGGGAAAGAAGAGAGTCTTAGACTGTATTGTAGAATGGTAAGGTTGGAAGGGACCTCAAAGATCATCTAGTTCCAACCCCCTGCCATAGGCAGGGACACCTCCCACTAGTACAGGTCACTCAAGGCCTCCTCCAACCTGGCCTTGAACACCTCCAGGGAGGGAGCAGCCACAACCTCCCTGGGCAACCTGTGCCAGTGTCTCACCACCCTCACTGCAAACAACTTCCTCCTAACATCCACTTTCAATCTCCCCTCTGCCACTTCAAACCCATTCCCCTTGTCCTGGCATTACAAGACCTTGTCAGTAGTCCCTCCCCAGCCTTCCTGGAGCCCCCTTCAGATACTGGAAGGCTACTCCAAGGTCTCCTGGAAGCCTTCTCTTCTCCAGGCTGCAGAGCCTCAACTCTCTCAGCCTGTCCTCAGAGCAGAGCTGCTGCAGCCCTCTCAGCATCTTGGTGGCCTTCTCTGGACCTGCTCCAACACTTCCATGTCCTTCCTGTGCTGGGGGCTCCAGAACTGCACCCAGGACTGCAGCTGGGGTCTGAGGAGAGCAGAGTATTTAATCCTGGTCAATATTTAGGCTGGATCTGGGGGTGCAGGCTGTTAGCCCAGCCTGTATTTAGGCTTGGTCTGCATTAAGGCCCAGCTGATATCCCTGATTTGATGTCCTGGTCCATATTTATGCCTCGTCTATTGGCTCAATATACATATACCTCCAATCTATAGCTCTGGTCCATGTTCAAGCCCTGCCTATGGGCCCAGCTGCTTGCCCTGGCTGCACTTAGATCCAGCTCATACTCAGGGCCAGGCTGCATTTAGCTCTGACCTCATGCAGCCAGGGTATTGTGTGCTGTGGTTTGTATTAAGGCCTGGCCTGTAGCACTCTACAGAGGCCCCAGAGGTAGGTCTTATATTGTGCCCCATAAGCAGGTCTCAGAATCTCAGCATGGTGGAGGTTGGAAGGGACCTCTGGAGATCATTCTGCTAATGCAGGGCACCCACAGGAACTTGCCCAGGAGCACAGTGGCTTGGGGGGGGGGTTGGAAGCTCTGCAGAGAAGGAGACTCCACAACCTCCCTGGGCAGCCTGCCCTGGGGCTCTGCACTCTCACACCAAAGCAGCTTTTCCTCCTGTTCAAGTGGAACCTCCTGGGTTGCAGTTTGTGTCAATTGCCTCTTGTACTGTGGCTGAGCACCACTGAAGAGCCCAGCCCTGTCCTCTTCACGCTTGCCCTTTGGATATTGATCAGTCCCTCTCTCAGGCTGCCCTTCTCCAGGCTAAACAGCCCCAGGGCTCTCAGCCTTTCCTCCTCACAGAGATGCCCCAGGCCCCTCAGCATCTTCGTGGTTCTTTGCTGGACTCTCTGCCATAGTTCCCTGCCTCTCGCGCTGGGAAGTCCAGAACCAGATGCAACAATCTAGGAAAGCCTCCCTCGACCTGCTGGTCACGCTCTTCTTGCTTCACTCCAGGACACCATTGTCCATTTTGAATACGAGCACTAATTGCAGGTTCATGGTCAACCTGTCCATCAGCTTCTACCTGCAAATCTCTCCTCAGGTAATCAGCACTTCCCCCCGCCCCGTCCCACAGTGGTACAGCCTGCCCCCCACCGGCTCTGCATGGTACAGCCTGGAGAGCGCCCCCCACCGGGCCGCAATGGTTTGCTCCTCGCTCCCCTCTCCCAGGCGCATGGTGCGCGCTGCGCATGCGCAGTGGCGGCTCCGGCGCTCAGCTGGGTCGTGTTTACAGCTCCGGAGCGCGGCGGGACGGGCCCGGGAGGGGAGCGGGATAAACCGGGCCGAGCCGCGCCGCCGCTCAGGTACGGATGGAGGGTGAGGAGAGACCCTGTCCGCTGAGCTATAGCTCGTCCCGGTTCGATCCGACCTCACCGGGCCGCTTCTCCTCTCCCCAACCCTCACCTCACCCTTCTTCACCGCAGTCGCAGCCCCCTCGGCGCTGCTCCCTCGGGCCGCGGCTCCTCGGCGCTGCTCCCTCGGGCCGCGGCTCCTCGGCGCTGCCCCGCGGCTTTCCTCCGGCACTGCGGCTCCCTGCCTCTGCTCAGGGTGCCCTGAAATGGGGGCTCGGCCTTTCCCGTGGCTTTTGCATCGCCTTAACACCTACTCCCCGTCAGGGTAGCCGAGGGGGCCTCAGGGCATGGCCAGAGGCAGCGATGCTGTGTGTGGGCCGGGGCTAAACAGGTGCAATTAAAACCAGGGGGGTTATCAACATCATGCTTATCTAGACAGACCTCCCGCTCTTATCTCCATCGCTTTCCTCGGCGGCAGCCTGATAAGGCAGTTAGTAATTGAGGTGCGTGGTGTGGGGCTTTTTTGACTGTCGTTTGAGAGGGTTTGAAGGGATCAGGTTGATAACTGTGCCGACTGTAATTTGGTTGTTAATCGGTAAATGGACTCACTTTTTGTTACTCCTTCAGCAGCCTCTTACCCAGAGCAGGGATTGCCCTGGAAACCTGTTGGGGTGAAGAATTGGCAGTTTGGTGCCTTCTGTGTTTGGAGTCTTCCCTTCTGCATCTGCTGGTGTTTGCCTTGGAAGAAATTGCTTTAATTTCAGTATTTTGTTTCATCTTCTCTTGTCAGACTTGTTTGGGGTTTTTTTTTTTGTGTTCTTTTCTTTTCCTTCTTAAAGGGAAAGATCGCAACATGTAGTTGAGATATTTCAATGCTGAAAGGCTGCTTGGTTTGATACCTATATTGTGGTCAGCTAAAAATGAAGGTATTTTTGGTTTTGCATGTGAGCTTTGTCTTTGCTGAGATTTGTGGCAATCTGTGTTTTATAACTGAATGAAAGGAAGTTGTTTGCAGTGACGGTGGTGAGACACTGGCACAGGTTGCCCAGGGAGGTTGTGGAGCACAGAATCACCCAACGTGATCAAAGATTGGATGCTTCTGTGCTCCACAACCTCCCTGGAGGTGTTCAAGGCCAGGTTGGATGAGGCCTTGAGTGACCTGTACTAGTGGGAGGTGTCCCTGCCTATGGCAGGGGGTTGGAGCTGGATGATCCTTGAGGTCCCTTCCAACCTTCCCATTCTATGAAAAGTGCAACTGGGCTGATAGTAGAGGGAGAGACCTTAAAAAGCTGATTAAAAACAAGCCCTGCTTCTAATCTTGGTTCCTGCTTTCAACAGAAGGGAAACAAGATTAAACAATATGAGGAATTGAAATGTCAGAGCTCTGTTTTCTGCATTTGAAATAGGCATTGTAGTGGAAGTAAGCTAGTTTCAGAAGTACCTGACACCTGTCACCACTTGGATATCCTTTGATCTCATCAGAAAGATGCCTCTCATGTTGTGGAACACGGAAGGGCAGTTATTGATCACATAGCTGAGCTAAAACCAGATTGGACCAGTTGTCCCAGTTGTGTGTGCATTGGGAAGAATTTGGTTGGGATCCAAAGCAGAACACTGTTAAAGGCACAGCTTTTTCATCCCTGCTTTGAATCTCAAAATGTACACTTTAGATTCAAGTTTACATTATTAAATGTCCATTTAGTAGCAAAAAGAGCTGAAGGGGAAGAAAAACAGGTAGCCTAAGAACCAAACATACAAAAGAAAGTCAAGGGAATCAGAACCTTCAGGGAAGGGAGTGAATGCAGGATGTAATATAAAACATACTGGGCAAAAGTATAAGCAGCTCTGTATGTGCAGATACAAATAGCTAGTGTGTAAGAGGAGAACAAAAGAAAACCAAACCATGTTGGTTGATGAACCCACCTGAGGCTTCAGCTTGATGCTTTTCCCCTGTGAAGTGGTAAAAGACAATCTTTTTATTGTAGAGGAAATGAAGGAGTAACTACAGAAAGGGGAGGAGAGCTGTTTTGTTTAAGTTTTATTCACGATTTGAGCCATGAATGTATCAAAAAGTGGCTCGAGTTCCCTGCCTGAGTGTGCCCTGTTTTGTGTGTCTCCACAGGTAGGATGGGTGCTGCTTGAATAGCTGTGACCTTTCCTCAAGACTCCTTTAGCTTTTCTTTGTTTCCTCTGAAAACCAAAGTGTGTAATTTGCTCTTGCTGAATGGAACAAATAATGCCCAACAATTTAGCTCTAGGCAGGTCTTTTGAGCCCAAGAACCAACTCTTGGAGCTGTGGTTACTGTGAGCAGAGAAAAGCAATGCATTTAAAAATAAACCATCTTGTGTTTTCTGAAAAAGGATTTAGTTTAAGATGTGGGGAGGGAAGAAAAGCTGGAATGCTAAATTCTTCTGTGTTCTTCTCCCCCTACAACTTTTCCTTTCAAACCTACAGGTGTTTTATACATGAAGCCTACAGCTGTGCTTAGTGCAATGCACAGTCGAGGAAGGTGTTTGCTTTTCCTCCCTCCACATCAACCATCCTGGCTAGGTTGCTGGAGATGATCATGTTGGTGAATCCAGAAGTGTTTGTAATTGTTGAATCTGTGTCACTCAAGAGTTTCCATATTGGGGCTTGGCTCATCTTAAGAGTTCAGACTTAAGAAATTCCACAGACTTCAGTGGAAACTCTCTGCTGTTGCTACAAGTGCTTTACTAATGATAGTGGCTCCAGCTCTAAGGATGAGCTGTGGCAAAGTGCATTTGCTGAAGCTTTTTTCTGCCTCTGAGTTGTTTTCACCTCTGTGAAAAGAAAACTTGAGATTTTCCAGCTTCTTTCTGCCCATGTTTCAGTCTCTTAATTTCCCACTGATGCCATTAGGGATAGAAAGTCCTTTTGTGGCAGGAATTCTAACAGACCAGCCAAACTTGCACTGCTGGCTGGATTTGCAGTGAAAAATGACCTATGAGCACAGGAGCTGGAATAATCCTTTATATAAAAGGCTTCAGTGGAAAAGCTGATGTGGTAGTAAAACGTTGGTAGTGTTTAAAGACACGTGTCTGGTGTCTGTTGTCACTTTCCCCACTGGTGTCAGGTATTCCATTGCAGATCTGCTGCATTTTGGTCTTTGTTGTCTGAGCTAGGGTTGGATAGAGTTGCTTGTGGGGATGCTTTGCTGGTGCTTGTAGTCCTGAGAGTACCTAAAGGTCTCGAAGTGCTTCAGGGTGTCTTAAGTGCATGTTCTGTACCTCACCTTCTTTTATTCTTCTTTTAGCTTCAGTGCTTACAGCAAACTCTTGGAGATGGGAGGTGCAGTGAGCGCGGGAGAAGATAACGATGAATTGATTGATAACCTGAAGGAGGCACAATACATCCGGACAGAGCTGGTGGAACAGGCATTCCGAGCCATTGATCGAGCAGATTACTACCTGGAGGAGTTCAAAGACAATGCCTACAAGGATTTGGCATGGAAGCATGGAAATATTCATCTCTCGGCGCCGTGCATTTACTCTGAGGTGATGGAAGCTTTGGATCTGCAGCCAGGGCTGTCATTTTTGAATCTTGGCAGTGGCACTGGTTATCTGAGCTCTATGGTTGGACTCATCTTGGGTAAATAACTTTTCAGTCATCTTAACTGTTTACATTAGGTTTTAAAAAAATATAAAAATTGGGAATGAAGCATTCCTCAGGTATTGAAACTGAGAAGTAGGTAGGGCCATATAGAACATGTGAATCCAACTGGCCAGGTTATCAGGATGCTTGCAACCTTCTCTCTGGAGCTAGGTGGGATCCAGATTTCTATGTCAGTTCAGAAGTAGCTGCATGAATGGCTGTAGTAGATTCCTCTAGGGCTGGACACAAACTTGGATTTATTGCTCCATAAGCAAGAACCCATCGCAGGGGCAGCAGTGCCATGGTTAACCTGGGATTGAGCATGTCCACAGAAATGAGCTACTCCATACCTGGTTTCTTTTCACACTGTTCTGTCTAGACTGAAACATGTTTGAGATCCAGTTTTGACTCTTCCTGACATACAAGTGGGAATAGTCTCTGGAAAGCAGTTCATGAATTGGAGCAGGCTTCGTGACCACATCTACAGGAGGCACAAAGCATCAAAGTGCAGTTATACAACTGCAATTCAGCCTGATGTGTGTCAGTCAGCACTTGTGCTGCAGAATGGACAGCAAACAACCACAGGGGACATGAGCACTCACAGCTCAGAACCAGCCATGTCCTAGGCCGATCCCCAGCAGTGTGGGCAGCAGGGGCAGGGAGGGGATTCTGCCTCTCTGCTGCACTCTACTGAGACCACACCTGCAGTGCTGGGGCCAGCTCTAGACTTCTCAGCACAGACAGGGACCTTTTGAAGGGGGCCAGAGGAGGCCACAGCAGTGGTGGCAGAGCTGGAAGCACTCTGCTGTGAGGCTATGCTGAGAGAGTTGAGCTTGGTTAGCCCTGGAGAAAAGAAGGCTCCAGGGAGAGCTGCTGGTGGCCAGTCAGAAAGCTGGGGGCAGACTTAGCCAGGCCTGTTGTGACAGGACAAGGTGGGGTGGTCTGAGGTAAGAGAGGGAGATTCAGAATGGAGAGAAGGAAGAAATGTTTGACATTGAGGGTCATGAGAATCTGCCCCAGGCTGCCCATAGAGGTGGGAGCTGCCCCATCCCTGGCACCATTGCAGGTCAACTTGTCTGGGGCTGTGAGCAACCTGCTTTGGTTGCAGAGGTCCCTCTGACTGCAGGGGGATGGACCTTTGAAGGTCACTTCCAACCTAAAACCATTCTGTGATTCTGTATTTCCCTTTTGGGGAGGTGTCAGGAGTTCCAACTGCTGAAATGTTTGCTGTGGTCAGGGTAGAGCCTCACTCCCATCTCTCATTTGTGATTTGTTGAGGTTACCCAGGATGCCAATAGGTAACTCCAGGGCTTTTGAATTATTTTGTGGTTTTGGAAGTTACAAAGTCAGTTCTGATTTTAAAAAAAGCTGAACAAGTTCTGTGTTCCTCAATGCAGTTTTACTGTTAAATGAGCCAATGTCTGGTAGCTTTTCCTGCTCCCATTGAGGAGACTTCTGCTATATGAAGGAGGATGTAAAAGAAACATTGAATTTTTATCTTTTGGGAGGTGTTTTAAAATATGCAGGTTAGTGCTTTCCATTGGGATTTTCTCCAGGTGGTCAATTTTCCAGCAAGAATATCAACATTTCCCTCCCAGAGAGGAATTTCCTGCAGAGTTAAGAGGAAATAATTCAAAATCAGTTGTGCCAAAGAACCTCATTTGCTGCCAGGAGTGGCAAGTAAAGGATTGCAGGTCCCACTGTAGTACTTAGAGCTGACCCTATGCAGACACTGCCTGACACTGAAGGAGCAATCCTTTCTAGGGAGTACCCAGAACCTCTCAGTCCTGCATGAGCCCTGTGATTCTGTGACTGTGATGTTGTCTGTTGCCATTATCTCAGTGTTCTGAACCTGCAGGTCCTTTTGGTGTTAACCATGGTGTGGAGCTCCATTCTGATGTGATCGAATACGCCAAGCAGAAACTGGACTTCTTCATTAAAACCAGTGACAGCTTTGACAAGTAAGAGTGTGGAATCTTTGGCTTCACTTTGTGCACTTGGCTTTGGTCACAGCAGCTCTTGCTCCCATGTGGCAGCTCTGGATCCAGGGTAATCTGAGGATTCTGGCTCCTTAGGCTTGCTGAGCTGCAGTGTGTGACCTCTGAAGCTGATCTGTGTTGTGGCGGGGGAAGGTTCAGGAATGTGTTCAGTGTTTTTAACAGTGGAGCTGCAGACCTTGGAAGGAGCTGGAGAAGGTAGTTTAATTGAAAATACACTTGCAGGTAACAGCTGGAAACTTGCAGGTAGCAGGAACTTGCAGATAATCCCAGGGAATTGGGATTGGAAGTCTGGAGAAGGCTGAGAGGAGACCTCACTACTCTCTACAACTCCCTGAAAGGTGGTTTGAGCAAGGTGGGGATTGGTCTCCTCTCCCCAGTATCAAGTGGTAGAATAACAGGACATGACCTGAAATTGTGCCAGGGGAGGGTTAGTTTAGAGGTTAGGAAAAATGTCTTTCCTAAGAAAAGTGGTCAGGGATTGGAACAGGCTGCCCAAGGAGGTGGTGGAGTCACCATCCGTGAAGGTGTTGAAGAAATGTGTGGCCATGGCACTTAGGGACGTGGTTTAGTGGCCATACTGGTGTTGGGTTGATGGTTGAACTTGATGATTTTGGAGGTCTTTTCCAAGCCAAACAATTCTATGATTCATTAATAGTTAGATTTGTGATCATGGGTGTGGTTATCAGAAGAGTATGCACTGATAACTATGTTGGCCTCACAGGTTATCTGAGAAGACAAATGCTGGTTTAAAATGAGAAGGTAGTTTTATGATGATTAAATTGGTACTAAAACTGCTTGGCCTTTGATTTATGTTCTTCCTTGGAACCTTTTTTTGTTGATGTCACAAGTAAGAACTTTCCAGCAAGATAACCACTGCCAACAGTAATCTCAGCAAAAATGTTGTGCCTGTCATAGTTTTGTATCCCTTTCACAGTTTGTTCCAAGAGGGAAGTGTCTCTGGATACCTGATAGTGCTCCTCTCGTGGGAGGAAGAAAATTGAAGTTGTGACATGCTGGAATTTAAACTCCTCAGCCTTGTGCTGTTTCTGCTGTACTGGAAAGCTGCTGATTGCAGAGGCTTAGTGCTCTTGATGTTGGCAGCAGACTGAAAGTTTTTTGGCATGGATAGTGCTTGTGCATAGATAACAGCATGGACTCCCAGCCCAGAGCCAGCCCTGTCCTGGGCTGATCCCCAGCAGTGTGGGCAGCAGGGGCAGGGAGGGGATTCTGCCTCTCTGCTGCACTCTGCCGAGACCACACCTGCAGTGCTGGGGCCAGCTCTAGACTTCTCAGCACAGATAGGGACCTTTTGAAGGGGGCCAGAGGAGGCTACAGCAATGATAGGAGGGCTGGAAACCCTCTGCTGTGGGGCCAGGCTGAGAGAGTTGAGCTTGCTCAGCCTGGAGAAAAGAAGGCTTCTGGGAGACCGTAGAGCAGCCTTCCAGAATTTGAAGGGGGCTACAGGAGAGCTTGGGACAGCCTTTCTAAAAAGGCATGGAGTGGCAGGATCAGGGCTGATGGCTTCAAACTGAAAGAAGCTCAATTTACATGAGACATAAGTAAGAAACTCTTCCCCATGGGAGTGATGAGGCACTGGAACAGGTTGCCCAGAGAAGTTCTGGAGGCTCCAAACCTGGAAATGTTCAAAGTCAGGTCAGGTGGGGTCTTGAGCAAGCTGTTCTAGTGGGAGGTGTCCCTGCCTGTGGCAGGGAGTTTGGAACTAGATAATCTTTAAGGTCCCTTCCAACCCACACTACTTTATGATTCTGTGCTATAATGTCTTCTTACCAAGTATTTTTCACTGTTTCACTTTTGTCAGAGTCACAAAACCAATTCCTTTGCTCAGTTGTAACATTCTTGTGCTGTTCACATCTCCTTCACTTTCAGATTTGAATTCTGTGAGCCATCTTTTGTTACTGGCAATTGCTTGGAGATTTCTCCTGACTGTACTCAGTATGACCGTGTTTACTGTGGTGCTGGTGTCCAGAAGGAACATGAAGACTACATGAAGAACCTCTTGAAAGTTGGGGGAATTCTTGTCATGCCTCTAGAAGAGAAGGTTGAGTGATCTTTACACCTCTTCCAGTTCTTTCATCCGGGTTTGTTCAACAGCTCTTCCTTTAGTCTGCCCTTATGTAGCAGGTTGAGGGAAGAATGAAGCCCTCCAGTTTTCCCTGGGAGTGAGAATGCAGCTTTGCATGCTTCAGAATATGTAAGGAATTGATAGTTCTGCCATTTTTCACATATTCTGATCTGTTCATTGCAAATTCACTTTCCATCCTGCAAAAACGTGTCAGCAAGGCTTTGTTCCAGTTACATCATCTGCTGCAACAGGAGGAGGGGTGATGGTTTAAACTAAAAGAAGGGAGATTCAGGCCAGGGAAAAGGAGGAATATGAAGAAGAGATAAGAAACCAACATGGCTGGAGAATTGGTGTCACTGAGGGAATGTCTGCTGGGTTGTGCTGCTAAAACAGCCTGTGCAGAAGCTGTTTGCTGCCTGCTCTGAATGTCTCACACACTGTGCAAAACCAAACAGCTTTCAGGAAATGTTTAGGGGTAAATAGGTGCTGTATTGAGCTGCCTCTCAACTCCCAGTGACTGTGTTGTACAGCTTCTGTTGAAATCAATCCTGAAGTGTAGAACTTAAAGCTTGTGTAGTTTTGGAGCACGTAGGGAAACCAGAAGCATCACAGAATCATTTAGTTTGTCCTTCTAAACTGATTCAGAAATGCTGTGGGCAAAATTTTGTTGTGAGGGTTGATGTCACAAGAGGCTGCTTGGGGGGGGGATTGTGGAGTCTCCCTCTCTGGAGATATTTACAACCCACCTGGACATATTTCTATGTGCTCTAGTATAGGTGATCCTGCTGTGGCAGAGGGATTGGACTGGATGAGCTTTCAAGGTCCCTTCCAGCCCCTGACATTCTGTGATTCTTTTGGGGCTAAGCAGCAAGTGGCAGGATGAGAGAAAATGCCCTCAAGTTGTGCTGGAGGAGGTTTAGGTTGGACATGAAGAACAATTTCTTCCCCTTAAGTGTTGTCAAGGCCTGCCCAGGGCAGTGGGGGAGTCCCTATCCCTGGAGGGGTTTCAAAGCTGTGGAGATGTGGTGGCCATGGTTTGGTAGTGACCTGGCAGTGCTGGATGTGATGATCTTGGAGGTATTTTCCAAACTGAACAATTCCATGATTCTAAGATCTGGGGAAGCAGGGGGACCCAAACTGCTGTTGCAACAGATGAATTTCCTTGGGACTAAATCCTGTCATGGGTTCTCAGAGTTTCTAAAAAAATCCTCAGTGTCTCTTCTGGTCACTTAAACTTTTCCTCTTGTAGCTCGTACAGGCAGAAAAGTAGCTTGTTTGGGGTGTGTGTGAGTTCAGAGATCTTACTGTAGCTCACACAATGGACAATCTTCTCTTTGTTTTACTTTAGCTGACTAAGATCACTCGAACTGGCCCTTCTGCCTGGGAGACCAAGAAGATTCTGGCTGTGTCCTTTGCTCCTTTGATTCAGCCCAACCAGGCAGACTCGGGGAAATCTCGACTCGTCCACCTGCGTGAGTACACTCTTGGGGCTGGGGGAGGTTTCTGTGGCTTTAAGGTCCACTTTGCCTCCTGAGATGTCACATCCCTTTGAATACCTCAGAGGAGAATTACTCCCAACTGCTTCCTGCTTTGAGCACTTGTCTCAGTCTTGTGTTGATCCCTCTTGTTTCATAGAATTGGGGAATTATTTGGGTTGAAAAAGATCTCTAAGATTGATCGAGTCCAACCATCAACCTGACACCACCAGGGCCATTAAACCTTGTCCCAAAGGGCCATATCCACAGGTTTCTTGAACTCTTCCAGGGATGATGGCTCCACCACCTTCCTGGGCAGCCTGTTCCAATGTATGACCACTCTTGCAGCAAAGACATTTTTCCTAATCTCCAACCTAAACCTCCCCTGGCAAAATTTCAGGCCATGAAATAACTATGGATAACTGTGAAATAACTGTGGTGCAAGAATCACCATTTCAGATTCTGATTGCTTGTGAAACTGTACCTAAACTTTGTGGGATGGTGGTTTTGCACACCCAGACATCTGGTTTACTCCAGAGTGCTGTACTGCCATGGTTCTCAGACCATGGGGATGAAAAATACATGAGCACTACCTGTCAACAAGCATTTTATTTACTCACAGGCTCTCATCACCTAGAATTCAGAATTATTCTGAACCTGCAATGCTGGAGGGAGAGACAAGTTGTGCAATTTTTGGTGAGCTGTTTGAAATGCAGGTCATAGGCAGTGGCCTCAATCTTAAGATTAAGCTTGCAGTGTGGAAAGGCCTCTTAAGAACCCATGAAGACAGAGACACTTCCATAAAGGGATTAGTCAGGCTTTGTTCTTATTCTGGGAAGGTGTCTTTGCCTGACAAAAAGCAGCTCAGGAAGCAGCCCTAACAGTGCTTAGAAAAGTCCTTTAGGGGCCTATTTCAGCATGCTCTGAGTGGTGGCTTTGTAGTGAGACCTGCATGTGTGTATTCCAGGAGTTTTCTTTGTGATTCCTTCATTCAGGGCAAAGGATTTGCACATCTCAGTAGAAAGCAGGGCTTTCTGTTGCAGTTTTAATTCATTTCAGAACATGGATGTGTGTGCATCAAGACATTTTGCTTCTTTAGCTTCATGAGTTGTGCTGTGCACTTTCAGGCTGGCAGCAAATGAATGCTGAAGACAGAACAGTTTTTCAAAGCCTTGTTTTGGGAAGGATTTTAATACAATGACTTATTGTATGCTTCTATAATTAACTTTTAGCAAATGGTTTCCAGCCTGTTTTCACCCACTGAGGTCTGAAGCAGTTTTTGAAGGGTGTGCTGAGGCTTTAGAAGTGAAGAACTTGGCAGTGCTGAAGGAACTTCATGAGGGAAAAATGATTCTATGGAAGCATTGATTGGATTTGGGGTCTGTTTATCTCCAGTAGGAAAATAACCCCCTCCCAGTTATTAACCAGCTGTGGTTTCAGTCACTAAGTCTGCATTTGTGTAATCTTTAAGACATATGTATCTTAAAATAATCATCAGGATCTAGCTGAGGATGTCCCTGCTTAACTGCAGAGGGGGTTGGACTAGGTGACCTTTGGAGGTCCCTTCCAAAGTAGACCATTCTGTGATTCTATGACTTGACATCAAACTATGAAACTTTTCTTTCATCCCATTCTTATTCTTAATTTAATGAGAAAAAAGTGTAATTAAATGTTTGGAAACTTCCAAACCAGTTTATCAGAGCTGACAGCAGTTGAATAGAGCTGTTTTTGTAATCCCAGCAGGGAATTCCAGTGGCCTGATTTTAATTTTGAACAAATACCACTTTTCCTGTGAGTACTTAAGGCTGAGAGACCTGGGGCTGTTTAATCTGGAGAAGAGAAGGTTGAGAGGGGATCTGATTGATGTTTATAAATATCTAAAAGGTGAGGGGCAAGAAGCAGGGGCCAGGCTCTCTTTGGTGCTGTCCTGTGATAGGACAAGGGGCAGTGGACACAAACAAGAACCCAGGAAGTTCCTCCTTGAAGTGAAGAGAAACTTCTTTACTGTGAGGGTGCTGGAGGCCTGGAGCAGGCTGCCCAGAGAGGTGGTGGAATCTCCTTCCCTGGAGACTTTTAAGACTCATCTGGATGCATTCCTGTGTGACCTGCCCTAGGTGACTCTGCTTTGGCAGGGGGGTTGGACTTGATCTTTGGAGTTCCCTTCCAGCCCTTACCCTTCTGCCGTGCTTCTGACCCTTCCTTCCCTGGAGGTCTTTAAAGCCAGGCTGGATGAAGCTCTGAGCAACCTGATCTAGTGTGAGGTGTCCCTTCCCATGGCAGGGGACTTGAGGTCCCTTCCAGCCCTGACAATTCTGTGATTCCACTGTGCCTCTAACCCTCCCTTCATGCCTCCACTCTATGATCCTACATTTGAGAG
Source organism: Ramphastos sulfuratus (assembly GCA_013399055.1). Lineage (NCBI taxonomy): Eukaryota > Metazoa > Chordata > Aves > Piciformes > Ramphastidae > Ramphastos > Ramphastos sulfuratus. The sequence continues at coordinate 23,281 of WBNM01032948.1, read as the reverse complement.
GAGTTTCTTCTTATCTGTTCATGCTTTAGACACTGGAACGGAGTGCCCAGAGAGGTGGTGGAGCTGCCATCCCTGGAGGTGTTTAAAGAGAGATTGGATGTGGCACTTAGTGACATGGTCTAGTCAGTATGGTGGTGCTAGGTCATAGGCTGGACTTAGAATCACAGAATCAGTCAGAGTTGGAAGGGACCACAAGNCTTTGTTCTTTCTCCAACTGCAGGTGAGAAGAGCCCAGCAGCAGCCTCTCCACAATATCCCTTCAGGTAGCTGTAGACAGCAATGTGGTCTCCCTTCAGCCTCCTCCTTTTCATACTAACCATGCCCAGCTCCCTCAGTTGCTTCTTATAAGATTTACTCTCCAGGCCCTTCCCCAGCTTTGTTGCCCTCCTCTGGACCTGCTCCAGCACCTCCACATCTCTCTTGTACTGCAGTGTGCAAAACTGAACACAACACTCCAGGTGTGGCATCACCAAAGCTGAGTCCAAGGGGATAATCACCTCCCTGCTCCTGCTGGCCACAGCATTTTTAATGCAAGCCAGGATGCCATTGGCCTTCTTGGCCACCTGGGCACACTGCTGGCTCCTATTCAGCTGCCTGTCTACTACCACCCCCAGATCCCTCTCTGCCAGGCAGCTCTCCAGCCATACTCCCCCAAGCCTGTAGCGTCGCTTGGGGTTGTTGTGACCCAGCCTTAATCCCTCTGTGATTCTGTTTCAGCCCCGGTGGCAGTTCGCAGCCTCCAGGACCTGGCTCGCATAGCCATCAGAGGAACCATCAAGAAGATCATCCACCAGGAAACCCTGAGCAAGAATGGCAACGGGCTGAAGAACCCCCCCAGGTTCAAGCGCCGCCGCCTGCGCCGCCGCCGGATGGAGACCATTGTCTTCTTGGACAAGGAGGTCTTCGCCAGCCGCATCTCCAACCCCTCGGACGACAACAACAACAGCGAGGAGATGGAAGAGGAGAGACGTGACGAGGAGGAAACCAAACCCTCTGAACTCAAGCCAGACCCCCCTGTAAACTTTTTGAGAGAAAAGGTCTTGAGTCTGCCTTTGCCTGACCCCTTGAAATATTACCTGCTGTATTACAGGGAGAAGTAAATTCCCTCCTGCTAGAGAGTGGGAAGTAGGCAGAAGATGCTACTTAGGGCTTGACAAATGTATACCACTTGCTTGCCTGCTAAAAGACCACCCAAGGCAGTAGGCTAGCTGGGGAATGTGGCTCCTGTACACTTAAACTTGATAGCTTTTAATTTTTTTTTTTGTTTGTTTTTAATTGAATTTCTTCTTTCTTCTCAGTTGTGTGCTAGAGTTTTACCCTACAGCAGGGATTCCTTAGGAAGCAAGTTGGTGAAATGCTCAGCTGCTGGTGGAAAGGAGGATTGAATTCCCTGAGGCTAACTGTGCAGGGACACTAAATATCTCGTGGCTGCTCTGCTGAATCGCAGTGTTAAATACTTCTAAGCAGCCCCCCAAAGAGCTTGGCTGTCTCTGCTCTCTCCCACCACACCTGCCTCATGTTCACTGCAGTGTGTGTTTAAGGGAGGATGAAGATCATTAGTGGAAACTAACCTGGGCAAATCTTGTTTCTTCCAGTCCTCTTAAAAAAAAGCACAGCTTGGACAGGAAGGAAAGAATCCTTGGTGTTACCCTTGGTGCCATCCAGGTTTTGAACAAGAAGGAAAACATCAGCTCCCCTTTGGTTGGTCTCGGTTTTGCTTAGAAATGGGCTGCAATTTGTCAGTGAAGAGTTAGAAGGTACAAATGTTTTAGAGAATATTGGGTTTTTTTCTTCCTTGGTGGGGAAACAGCTGTTCTGGTGAACTGGTCTGAGAGAGGCAAAGTTGTTGCTTGGTTTCGTTTGCAAAGCAATGGAGGCAAAGGAGGAGTGACAAACCTGAGCAGCTTTGACAGGATGCTGGGAGAGTTAGGGTTGGGGCTGCTGGCTGTGGAGATGTTTACTCTTGAGTGGGGAAGAGGGTAGAGAGGAGAAGCAGAGCAGTGAGGTGGTGAAAGCTTGACTGTGAAAGCAGAATCTGTGGATTTTGCCTCTGTGTGAGAGGTCTGCTGGGCTGAAGAGAGTGGAGTGCGGCACGCTGGGCTGAGCAGAGCCGTTTGTGTCCTGGTAAATCAGCCAAATGGAGTTTTGTGGAGGGTGTCTAGAACCTGACAACAGTCTAGAAAGCCACTTTGGTGCAGATGTCAGTGCAGAGATGTGGCTCTAGAAAGCCACGTTGGTGCAGATGGTAGTGCTCCTGTGTGTGTGCACCCTGCAAGGTGGCTGGAGCACAGCTTTGTGCGCACTCCTTCCACCTACATAGGTGGACTGAAGTTGATCCACTTGCTAGGTGATTTTTATTCCTGCAGCAATCAAGTAGATGTTTTAGCAGGCTCATGCAGAAGGACTTGACACCCTGCAGATCTGTGGATGTGAACTCTTGAATTTTTATCCCCAAGTCTTCCTGAAATGGTGGTGGAAGGAGATAGGTTTAGGAAGGGAAGTTTGGATCTGCCTGTTAGAAGAATCTACCTAAACCGGTAAAGGCTGGAGAGAAACCTTCAGCAAACACTCCTGCAACTGGGAGGGGGGTTAAAACCACCCCTCTGAATAGGTAATGAAGGTAAGGCATTGCCCCATCAAAAGGGCTTCAGTTGGGTGTCACTTTGGTATCTTTTGGGTTGGTTTTTATGTTGGGCTGGCACCTCGTTGGGTGAGGAGGGATGGGTGAGGACTGGCCAGAAATCTGCTGGCTACTGGTGCCGAGCTGCACAGCTTGCTTAGTGATAAACAGCATCTCCAAGTTCTGTGTGGCTTGAAAATAAACAGATAACTTTGATGTCTTGAGTCTGAGGTGGAGAACTCTTCCTTGCTCTTCATTTTTTTTTGTGTATTTCTAAGGGTATCAGGTAATGTTGTGTCTGTCATGCAACTGCTGGTGCATAACACGGTCCTAGGCTGTGTTTTGCTTCTTCTTTCCCAAGTCTCCACTTCTGGTCTCAGTGCACCCCAAAATATCTTGCTCCTTCATGTTTTTGTTTCTTTGGTTAAACAGGGCACTTCTGTGGCCACTCAGCTGATGGTTTTCTACACACCTGCAAAATACCCCTGGTGTGAATCTAGCAGCTGGGACAAATTTCCATCTGAAGCTGGTGGTGAATAGAGGCTTAACATAATCAATGTGTGATATCTCTCTGTGCTTCCCCACAGGCTGTCACCTCCATCAGGGAGGCGCTTCTGCTCTTCAGCTGTCACACCAGGTGCCTTTCTGAATTGTGGCACAGTTTTGAGCCCCAGCATAGCACAAGGTGCTCCTGTTTCTGGCTACCAGGTGATACTTCAGTTTGTGGATTAAAAAAAATTCTTTAAAGCAGCTGCTTTAAAAAATGACCTGGAATTTTGGCTTTGATTCTAGTAAAATCTAGAAGAGGGCAAATTGAGGCTGGAGGTTAGGAAGAAATTCTTTAGAGTGGGGTGGGGAGACAATGTCACAGGTTGCCCAGGGAGGTTGTGGATGCTCCCTCCCTGGAAGTGTTCAAGGCCAGGCTGAATGAGGCCTTGAGCAACCTGGGGCTAGTGGGAGGTGTCTCTGCCTATGGCAGGGGGATTGGAACTGGATGAGCTTTGAGATCCCTTTCAACTCAAACCATTCTATAATTCTGTGAAGGTCTTGCTGAGATCCTGTTAAAGCTGACCAGTTGTGGGAGAGTTCTTCATCATTTATCCCTGTTGGATTTTTATCCCCATCCTACCCCTAGTTGTCAAAACCTTATTTAGTAGATTTTTTTTTTTTTTCCCCCCCACCAGATTTGCCTTTCTTTGTGTTTGGGGTTTTTTTGTTTGGTTTTGTTTGTTTTGGTTTGTTTTTTTGTTTTTTGGTTTTTATGTGGGTTTTGTGTTGTTTGTTTGCTTTTTTTTTTATTATATTTGCTAGATTTTTGTAGCTTTCTATAAGATGCCTAAAAAAAAAAATACTGCTATTTTTTTTCCTGGAGGTTATTGACTCAATAAATATTTATACAGGAAATTTATCTTTTTGGGTTGTTAGATTGTTCCCAAACCCCACAGATCCAAACAAACCCCACAGCAGAAATGTGATGTGTAGTTAACAACTGTGAGCTACTATTGCTTATAGCCTGGAATTGAAGAGCAACTAAATCCATTTCCCCTGTGCACTGTAGTTTTCTTTGTGGATTAACTGCAGGATAAGTCTGAAAGTTGTCTGGGGATTTTTACCTGCTTTATTTCCCTTCCTGCTCTAATTTTTTCTCTTCATTTTAACTGGATCTGACTCCTTTTAGGATTTCAATACCACCGTGAACTTGCAGAAAGGACTGAACTTGAAGCTGCTTTAATCATTAGTGTGTAAGTTACCAAACAAACACAAATCTTTCTGTAGAAACTAGAGTGGAATTGGCCTGAGGCATGCACAAGTGTTACTCAATTTCAACTTTAAGAAGTGTTTCTGTATCAATAAATTCAGTAAAGACTTTTTAGCCTTCTTACCTTGACTCTGCATCTTATTGTGATCAGGATACTCTGTAGATAAGGACTTCTTTCCCTAATTGAAGGTTAAGAGACTGGAAACATTGGAGGGGGGAAAAAAGGCACTTAATAATATGGTGCAGCTGCATAGTTTTGAGTGAACTCCTCAGAAAATAATCTCTTAAACCTGCCCAGCTGCTGATTTCCAAACCATTATGGAATGGAGTTGTGCAAGCAGTAGTTTGGAATTAGCACAGGCTGATCTGGATTTAATGGATGAGAATGATCTAAGAGTGAATTCACTGCTAGACCTGTGCACAAGATATCTAAAGGTCATTTAGTCCATTTCTGTGCTGGATGGAAGGTGAATTTGTTGAATTCATTCTCAGCTGCAGCTCCTCTTCCCTCCTGTGCTCTGTGTTAGTGCTTCATGAATGCAGATTTTTCAGGGCTGATGTTCAGGGTTTCCATTTTGTTACTACTGACAACAATATTTTGGCTTCAGCTGGAAGAAGGAATGGATCAGAACAGCAAATACAGCTCTTGGCTGATGAAACCATGGAATCATAGAATGGGTTGGGTTGGAAGGGACCTCCAAAGGTCATCCAGTGCCACCCCCCTGCAGCCAGCAGGGACATTCTTCACTGGAGCAGCTTGCTCACAGCCTTGTCTATCCTCACCTGGAATAGCTCCAGCCATGAGGCCTCAACTCCCTCCCTGGGCAACCTCTTGCAGTGTTCCAGCACCCACATGGTGCAGAACTTGTTCTTCACCTCCACTCTCAAGCTGCTCTGCTCTCATTCCAAACCATTGCCCTCATCCTGTTCCTGCAGGCCTTTGGGAGCAGTCCCTCTGCAGCCTGCTTGGAGCCCTTCAGGCACTGCAGGCTGCTCTGAGCTCTGCCTGGAGCCTTCTCCAGGCTGCACACCCCCAGCTCCCTCAGCCTGGCCTTGTAGCAGAGCTGCTCCAGCCCCTGAGCATTTTCCTGGCCTCCTCTGGACCCTCTCAGGTCTATGTCCTTCCTGTGTTGAGGGCTCCAGAGCTGGACACAGTGCTCCAGGCGAGGTCTTAACCAGAGCAGAGCAAATTCCATGGGGAATTCACCTTCATTCTTTCACCAACACCAGACTAGTTCAGTGTTGATGTTTTCCTTCATGTGATGCTTGCTGAAAAGAAAAAGCTTTTTCTGCTTTGGGAAGCTCTGGATGTGTCACACAAGTAAATTAAATGTCACCTTTGTTCCCTATTCCAGGTCCCTTTACTCCCCTTCCTATCACAGTTCAGGGGCCCTACTCTAATGAAATCTTCCTGCTGGGGCAGAAGTGATAGTAGAAAATAACATTAAAAGGTGAGAGGAAACAACCCCACACCAAAAAACCAACCCCAAGGAATCCTTGCATTCTGCTGGTGTAAAAAACCTCTGTCCAACAGAGGCTGGAAGTGCTTAAACATGGGACATGAATGTTAACTTCCTGTGGCTTAGGAGTGAACTTTGGGTTCTTGTTGAGATCTGCACAGTCCTTTTTAAACAATATTGCTAGGAAATATTGATTGATTAATGCAGGAAGAAGGGAACTCTGATGGCTGGTGTTTCCAGACATCCCACCTGTCATGGGGGGCAGACAGCTGAGGTATGTTTCAAGCTCAGGTGGAGATCTGCTCCTAAGGAAATGTATAGGTCACAGAACTTGCCTTTTTGCACTCAAAATCATTCCCATTCAAACCTGCTGACTTGGCTGAAGATCTCATTCCCACAAAGCAGCAGGAGATGCCCCTCAGTCCTGCCAGGCACTGAGGCAGGATTCCAAAGGCAGTCCCTGAAGACACATGGCTGGTGCCCAGCCCAGCTCTCCTGTCAGCAACAGGAATAAACCTGGAAGGGTTTGGTTTTGCAGGTTTGTTTAGAGCTCAGAGTTTATGGACCGAGATGGAGGCAGAAGCAAGGTGTCTGTAGAGTAGTCAGACCATAGAATGGCTTAGATTGGAAGGGACCTCAGAGATCATCTACTTCAACCCTCTCCTCCACCATGGACAGGGACACCTCTCAACTCTACTCGGATGCTCAAGGCCTCATCCAGCCTTGCCTGAATACCCCCAGGCAGGAGGCATCCACAGCCTCCCTGGGCAGCCTGTTGCACCCTGGTACTGAAGAACTTCCTCAGCTCCACTCTAACCCTGCCCTCTCTCAGCTTTAAACCATTCCCCCTTGTCCTGTCTCTAGACACCCTCAGGAAAAGTTCCTCTGCACCCTCCCATCAGCTATTGGAAGGCAGCTCTAAGATCCCCTCCAGAGTCTTCTCCAGGCTGAGCCCTCCCAGCTCCCTCAGCCTGGCCTATGATAGCAGAGGTGCTGCAGCCCTTGGAGCACCTTTGTGGCCTCCTTTGGATCTATTCCAACAGCTCTGTGTCCTGCTGGGGACACCAGAACTGGATGCAGTACTCCAGGTGGGGTCTCATCAGAACAAGGGGCAGTCACACCTGTCCTGCTGGCTACACTCCTCTTGATGCAGCCTAGATGGTGATGAATGCCCTAAACACTGAAGGGTGGCTTGAAGAGAGCAATTTTGTTTGTTTTTCTGGGACTACTCCACAGAGCAGCTCCTGATCAGCTGCCTCCTAACAGAGCTCAGTCTGCTTTGCAAAGAGCTGGCATGGGGACAGGCTGGAGGGACATGGCTTCAGTCTTGGGTCCTGTGGTGGCATGGCCTGGCTTGTCTCATCTGCTGCACATGGGGAATGTCCCCTTGGACTTGGCTTTGGTGAGGCCACACCTCAAGTATTGGGCACCACAACACAAGAGAGATGTGGAGGTGCTGGAGCAGATCCAGAGGAGGGCAACAAAGCTGGGGAAGGGCCTGGAGAATAAATCATATGAGGAGAGGCTGAGGGAGCTGAGGATGGTTAGTGTGAGGAAGGGGAGGCTGAGGGCAGACCTCATTGCTGTCTACAGCTACCTGAAGGGATGTTGTGGAGAGGCTGCTGCTGGGCTCTGCTCACAGGGAATTGGAGACAGAACAAGGGGGAATGGCCTCAAGCTGAGGCTGGGGAGGTTTAAATTGGACATTAGGAAAAAGTCTTTCACAGAGAGAGTGGTCAGGGACTGGAATGAGCTGCCCAGGGAGGTGCTGGAGTCACCCACCCTGGCTGTGCTTAAGGGTGGTGTGGATGTGATGCTTGGGGCTATGGTTTAAGGTGAATCTTGCAGAGCAGGGTTCTAGGTTGGAGTTGGTGATCCTGAAGGGCTTTGCCAGCCTGAGTGTTTCTGTGATTCTCTGGATGCACTCAGTGCACTTCACCTAACCTGGACTTAGAAGCTGTCACTCACCNGTACTGAAGAACTTCCTCAGCTCCACTCTAACCCTGCCCTCTCTCAGCTTTAAACCATTCCCCCTTGTCCTGTCTCTAGACACCCTCAGGAAAAGTTCCTCTGCACCCTCCCATCAGCTATTGGAAGGCAGCTCTAAGATCCCCTCCAGAGTCTTCTCCAGGCTGAGCCCTCCCAGCTCCCTCAGCCTGGCCTATGATAGCAGAGGTGCTGCAGCCCTTGGAGCACCTTTGTGGCCTCCTTTGGATCTATTCCAACAGCTCTGTGTCCTGCTGGGGACACCAGAACTGGATGCAGTACTCCAGGTGGGGTCTCATCAGAACAAGGGGCAGTCACACCTGTCCTGCTGGCTACACTCCTCTTGATGCAGCCTAGATGGTGATGAATGCCCTAAACACTGAAGGGTGGCTTGAAGAGAGCAATTTTGTTTGTTTTTCTGGGACTACTCCACAGAGCAGCTCCTGATCAGCTGCCTCCTAACAGAGCTCAGTCTGCTTTGCAAAGAGCTGGCATGGGGACAGGCTGGAGGGACATGGCTTCAGTCTTGGGTCCTGTGGTGGCATGGCCTGGCTTGTCTCATCTGCTGCACATGGGGAATGTCCCCTTGGACTTGGCTTTGGTGAGGCCACACCTCAAGTATTGGGCACCACAACACAAGAGAGATGTGGAGGTGCTGGAGCAGATCCAGAGGAGGGCAACAAAGCTGGGGAAGGGCCTGGAGAATAAATCATATGAGGAGAGGCTGAGGGAGCTGAGGATGGTTAGTGTGAGGAAGGGGAGGCTGAGGGCAGACCTCATTGCTGTCTACAGCTACCTGAAGGGATGTTGTGGAGAGGCTGCTGCTGGGCTCTGCTCACAGGGAATTGGAGACAGAACAAGGGGGAATGGCCTCAAGCTGAGGCTGGGGAGGTTTAAATTGGACATTAGGAAAAAGTCTTTCACAGAGAGAGTGGTCAGGGACTGGAATGAGCTGCCCAGGGAGGTG
>WBNM01032948.1:0-14145 GCA_013399055.1 Ramphastos sulfuratus | reverse complement strand
TGAGGGTGGTGAGACACTGGCACAGGTTGCCCAGGGAGGTTGTGGCTGCTCCCTCCCTGGAGGTGTTCAAGGCCAGGTTGGATGAGGCCTTGAGTGACCTGTGCTAGTGGGAGGTGTCCCTGCCTATGGCAGGGGCTTGGAACTAGATGACCCTTGAGGTCTCCTTCCAACCTTACCATTCTATGATACTGTTATGGAGGAAGGTTGAGGGACTTGGGGCTGAAAAGCCTGGAGAAGGCTAAGGGGAAAAGGGTGAGTGTCAGGAGAATAGGATCAGGCTTTTTTTTTTTTTTTTTTTTTTTCTTTTCCAGTGGTACCCAGGCAGGAAAAGAGGTGACAAGCACAAACTTGAACATAAGAAGTTCCATTGAAACATGAGGAGGAACTTTACTGTGAGAGTGGTGCAGTCTCATCTCTGGAGTCATTCTAGACCCATCTGGACATTGTGCCCCATGACAAGCTGCTGTGGGTGACCCTGCTCTGGCAGAGGGGTTGGAGGAGATGATCTACANCTCTCTCCCTCTTCTTTCTTTCTTTCCCTCTCTCCCTCTTCTTTCTTTCTTTCCCTCTCTCCCTCTTCTTTCTTTCTTTCCCTCTCTCCCTCTTCTTTCTTTCTTTCCCTCTCTCCCTCTTCTTTCTTTCTTTCCCTCTCTCCCTCTTCTTTCTTTCTTTCCCTCTCTCCCTCTTCTTTCTTTCTTTCCCTCTCTCCCTCTTCTTTCTTTCTTTCCCTCTCTCCCTCTTCTTTCTTTCTTTCCCTCTCTCCCTCTTCTTTCTTTCTTTCCCTCTCTCCCTCTTCTTTCTTTCTTTCCCTCTCTCCCTCTTCTTTCTTTCTTTCCCTCTCTCCCTCTTCTTTCTTTCTTTCCCTCTCTCCCTCTTCTTTCTTTCTTTCCCTCTCTCCCTCTTCTTTCTTTCTTTCCCTCTCTCCCTCTTCTTTCTTTCTTTCCCTCTCTCCCTCTTCTTTCTTTCTTTCCCTCTCTCCCTCTTCTTTCTTTCTTTCCCTCTCTCCCTCTTCTTTCTTTCTTTCCCTCTCTCCCTCTTCTTTCTTTCTTTCCCTCTCTCCCTCTTCTTTCTTTCTTTCCCTCTCTCCCTCTTCTTTCTTTCTTTCCCTCTCTCCCTCTTCTTTCTTTCTTTCCCTCTCTCCCTCTTCTTTCTTTCTTTCCCTCTCTCCCTCTTCTTTCTTTCTTTCCCTCTCTCCCTCTTCTTTCTTTCTTTCCCTCTCTCCCTCTTCTTTCTTTCTTTCCCTCTCTCCCTCTTCTTTCTTTCTTTCCCTCTCTCCCTCTTCTTTCTTTCTTTCCCTCTCTCCCTCTTCTTTCTTTCTTTCCCTCTCTCCCTCTTCTTTCTTTCTTTCCCTCTCTCCCTCTTCTTTCTTTCTTTCCCTCTCTCCCTCTTCTTTCTTTCTTTCCCTCTCTCCCTCTTCTTTCTTTCTTTCCCTCTCTCCCTCTTCTTTCTTTCTTTCCCTCTCTCCCTCTTCTTTCTTTCTTTCCCTCTCTCCCTCTTCTTTCTTTCTTTCCCTCTCTCCCTCTTCTTTCTTTCTTTCCCTCTCTCCCTCTTCTTTCTTTCTTTCCCTCTCTCCCTCTTCTTTCTTTCTTTCCCTCTCTCCCTCTTCTTTCTTTCTTTCCCTCTCTCCCTCTTCTTTCTTTCTTTCCCTCTCTCCCTCTTCTTTCTTTCTTTCCCTCTCTCCCTCTTCTTTCTTTCTTTCCCTCTCTCCCTCTTCTTTCTTTCTTTCCCTCTCTCCCTCTTCTTTCTTTCTTTCCCTCTCTCCCTCTTCTTTCTTTCTTTCCCTCTCTCCCTCTTCTTTCTTTCTTTCCCTCTCTCCCTCTTCTTTCTTTCTTTCCCTCTCTCCCTCTTCTTTCTTTCTTTCCCTCTCTCCCTCTTCTTTCTTTCTTTCCCTCTCTCCCTCTTCTTTCTTTCTTTCCCTCTCTCCCTCTTCTTTCTTTCTTTCCCTCTCTCCCTCTTCTTTCTTTCTTTCCCTCTCTCCCTCTTCTTTCTTTCTTTCCCTCTCTCCCTCTTCTTTCTTTCTTTCCCTCTCTCCCTCTTCTTTCTCTTTCTTCTCCCCTGAAGCATTGTCTGCATCACAAACTGCTTCATGCTTCTAAGGTGTGAAACAGAAATGGCTTCATTTGGCGTCAGTTAATCGTCACCAGGGCAATGAAGGGAATGGAAAATGTGGGAAGAATAATGTCACTAGAAGGTGGTTTTGAAGAATGGAAGGTCACAAATGTTAAACTGAGCCTATAGAGAGGTGCAAAGTTAACATCTGAGGAGGCTTTGTGTGTGTGAGGGGAAATGCAGCAGCTCAGACTTTGTCTCTACTGAAACAAACCTTTCTCTGGTACAGACACCACCATTTCTAACCCAGCCCTTAAGTGCTGGTTTCCCAGTGTCTATCTGAACTGTACAAACCCAATTTAAGCTTTGTTTGGTGACAGAGACCTTGAGAACTAAAGTAGCTGGCAGTGAGGGAGCTGCTGAATGAGCCTGGATGGGAAAGGTGGAGGAAAAAAAAGAGGCAGTCAAAGCTTGGAGCTTCCTAACGGTTGACAGATCCAGTAGGGCACTTCTCTGTGATTCTAAACTTCAAGGTAGCTCTAAGATGCAGTGGCATGGGACAAAACTCTTCCCTTTGTGCCACTCTCAACTGATCCCTTGGCTGGGAAGAACCTTTTCTGTAAACAGAAGGAAAGACTTGTCAAAAGTTTATCTTTGTGCTCATCCTCCTTAAGCTTAATCAGTTCCTTAAGTTGACTGTCAAATGTTTTCAGAGGTGCTTAGAGAAACTTTTCTCTGTGCCTGTCACACACCAAATGTGGGCTCAGCCAGAACATCTCTATCAGCACTTAACCATCTCCCTGATCCTGCTGATGCAGTTTCTCTGCTGGCAGCCTAAGGAACCTGGTGTAGGCAGGATGCTGCCATCCAAACCTGCTTTGGCAGATGGAAGCCACAGAGATTCCAGCCTTAGTGGTACACAGAAGAAAGTCTACACTTGCTCCAGCTGCCAAAACCGTGCTGGTAGGGACAGTGATAGCAGCTGGGCTACTCAGGAGACATCCTGACGTGGAGCAGGACAGCATCTGGACTTGCTTCCTCCCTTGGCTGGTGATTGAATGGTTACTTACAGTGTGTAACTGGTCAGTACTGTATGGTCTGCTGCACACTGAGCAGTGTGGGGCTGGTCAGTACTGTTGCAAACTGAACAGTGTGGGGCTGGTCAGTACTGTATGGCCTGTTGCACACTGAGCAGTGTGGGGCTGGTCAGTACTGTTGCAAACTGAACAGTGTGGGGCTGGTCAGTACTGTATGGCCTGTTGCACACTGAGCAGTGTGGGGCTGGTCAGTACTGTTGCAAACTGAACAGTGTGGGGCTGGTCAGTACTGTATGGCCTGTTGCACACTGAGCAGTGTGGGGCTGGTCAGTACTGTTGCACACTGAGCAGTGTGGGGCTGGTCAGTACTGTTGCACGCTGAGCAGTGTGGGGCTGGTCAGTACTGTTGCACGCTGAGCAGTGTGGGGCTGGTCAGTACTGTTGCACACTGAGCAGTGTGGGGCTGGTCAGTACTGTTGCACACTGAGCAGTGTGGGGCTGGTCAGTACTGTTGCACACTGAGCAGTGTGGGGCTGGTCAGTACTGTTGCAAACTGGGCTGTGTTTATCTGCTCTACACCAGCCTGCACAGTCTGACTCACTGAACTGTCACCAACTCTTTCTCCCCTCATTCCCCTACCTCTTGAAATAGCAGAGTACTTTCTATACCCTTGCACTGTGTGATTTTAGCAAGGTAACCTGCATCTCCCCATTTAAACATAGACTTTATTGGGGGGAGAAATTTCGTTTTGTTGCCTGAACTAAATTTGAGCTCAGTAGTTTCTGTTCTCTCTGAAATGAGCCAACATTTACTGCCACACTGGAGAGCCTGAGTGTGTTTCTAGTAGGGATTCTTTGAGTGCAGAGAGAGAGAAATTTACTGTANCAGTGTGCTCATACACTGCTTGGGAATCATAGCTTCATAGAATGGTTTGGCTTGGAAGGGACCTCAAAGATCATCTAGCTCCAGATCATCTAGACCAGGATCATCTAGACCAGGATCATCTAGACCAGGTTGCTCAAGGCTTAATCCAACCTGGCTTTGTATACCTCTAGGGAGGGGACATCCACAACCTCCCTGGGCAACCCTGTGCCAGTGTTTATTTAGTTTAACATGACAGAATCATCACAGGCTGATTTGGGTTGGAAGGGACCTTTCGAGGTCATTCTAATTCTAAATGCAGGAGGTTTAGAGAGAGGNTTTTTTTTTTTTTTTTTTTTTCAGTCCAGGTTCATTTATAAATCCCTTCTGGCCACAGCAACCTTCTGGGCTGCAGGGGGAAAAACCTAACCCTGCTCCATGGCTTGTCCATGGAGCTTTAGTTGAATTCCAGGTGGCATCTTGCTGTCATCTGAGTGGCATTCAGCTGTCTGTAGAACTCAGTCTGGAAGGGTTTCCAGGTTTTACAGCATAGACAGAGCAGTCTGGAAGGGTTTCCAGGTTTTACAGCACAGACAGACAGCCTAATTCCCTCTCCCCTGCTCTAACCAGTACCAGTGTGCTCATACACTGCTTGGGAATCATAGCTTCATAGAATGGTTTGGCTTGGAAGGGACCTCAAAGATCATCTAGCTCCAGATCATCTAGACCAGGATCATCTAGACCAGGATCATCTAGACCAGGTTGCTCAAGGCTTAATCCAACCTGGCTTTGTATACCTCTAGGGAGGGGACATCCACAACCTCCCTGGGCAACCCTGTGCCAGTGTTTATTTAGTTTAACATGACAGAATCATCACAGGCTGATTTGGGTTGGAAGGGACCTTTCGAGGTCATTCTAATTCTAAATGCAGGAGGTTTAGAGAGAGGTTGTGGAGTCTCCTTCCCTGGAGACATTCAAAACTTGCCTGGATGTGTTTCTGTGTGATCTGCTCCAGGTGATCCTGCTCTGGCAGGGCAGTTGGACTTGGAAGATCTTTCAAGGTCCCTTCCAACCCCTAAGGTTCTGTGATTCTGTAATCCAGCAGAGATCAGTGACATCTTTGGCTAGAGAGAATGGGAAACAGGGATTTAACTGCTAACAAGCATAGGTGTGAGATATGAAATAGGAACATCTCAAACTGAGAAAACTGCTTTTACAGAGCAATATTTCCTAAGGAGATTTGTCTGGATAGTTCTCTTTTAGCCCTGCCTGCACAATTGTCATCAACCCCCAAACTGATGTTAGGAGGAAGTTGTTTGCAGTGAGGGTGGTGAGACACTGGCACAGGTTGAAGGTGGTGAGACACTGGCACAGGTTGCCCAGGGAGGTTGTGGAGCACAGAATCACCCAACGTGATCAAAGATCACGTTGGGTGATTCTGTGCTCCACAACCTCCCTGCAGGTCTTCTGTGCTCCACAACCTCCCTGGAGGTGTTCAAGGCCAGGTTGGATGAGGCCTTGAGTGACCTGTTCTAGTGGGAGGTGTCCCTGCCTATGGCAGGGGGTTGGAACTGGCTGAGCTTTGAGGTCCCTTCCAACCTTCCCATTCTATGATGTGCACAGATCCCTGTACACAGACAGAGAGCTGAGCCTGGGAAGTGCTCTCTGTTGGCAGATCCTGTGCCTTTGGATGATGTGTGGCAAGACAACCCCCTTGGCATTTTGGCTATCTCCAAGATCTGCTGCACCTAAATTCATTTGCCAGCCAGCATCCTCTTACAAACAGCATCTGAATAATTAAACCTTTCCATTGTGAAAGATCAAAGGATGCTTCTTAACCCAACCCCTGACTACTCCAGCTCTTTGGTATGTTAATCTCCCTCCTGGGAGGACCTCGGTGTCAGAGGGAAGGTTTAGAGTCAGAGCAAGGACAGTCCTGTTCATGGAGTTATTCTGAGTGGCAAATGTGGGATTGTGCTGGTTCCTACATCTGCCCTCTGGCCTGAGCAGGACTGAGGCAGTGAGTGCAGATCCAAACACCAGCCCCAAGCTCCAGCTCCATTCCCTCACCAAACAGCTGCAGTTTCCACATGGAGTTTGCTTTGAAGTTGGGAGTTTGGGACTTGCTGAACTCCATGACTCTGTGCCACCCTCTCTCTAACAATCCTTGAAGAGTGGGGAAGCCTTGTAGCAGGCACAGGCTGTGCTTCAACGAGCCCCATTGGCAGATGGCCCCCTCGGGGCTGCAGCCAGCTGGCTTCACTTCCAGCAGCCCATAGGCTTCTCCCAGCAATGCTGGGGTTGGCATGGAACCAGTTTCAGGATTGATGAGCTGTTACTGGCTCCTCTTTGGTCACCATGTCCCTCCTCCTCTCTTCCCAATCCCAGCTGGGTGCAGCTGAGGATCTGGCCCAATGCCTGGCTGTNTGTAGCCTGTCCTCATAGCAGAGCTGCTGCAGCCCTCTGAGCATCTTGGTGGCCTCCTCTGGACCCTCTCCAACACTTCCATGTCCTTCCTGTGCTGGGGGCTCCAGAACTGTACACAATGAACTCTTTAGCTCTGGTAACAAATCCTGTTGGCCGTATGCTGAGCAGAGAACAGGATGGCAGGGATGGCTACACATAGACAGATAAGTAAGCTATAAAAACCTCATGGCAAATATATTTTGGCTGCTGCCTCTTCAACTGAAACATGATTATCCAGATGTGATCTGCTGGGATTCAAGCAGCTCTTTCAGGCAGCAGCCCAAAGGAGGGAACAGCTGCGAAACATGCAGTCGGAAAATTTCAGTGGGTCTTTAACCTTCTAAGCCATTTGTTCTGCAGTGTGACATTTAAAACAATAAACTTGGAGACGTGTGGGCATGAGGAGAAGTTGTTCATGGAAAGAAGTTCCCCTCTGGCTGGGAGCTAATGGGTTGCAACCCAATTATCCAGGGGTTAGTCTCCTCTCTGCGTCGATGTGTCGCGCTTAATGAATGAGCGCTTCTAGAGGAAGGGAGCTGAGGGCACAGGCACAGGGCTCTGAACACATGGTTGGCACAAACTGAAGGTGACCCAGTTGTTCACAGACCTGCTTGCTAATTGGGCAGTCTAAGCATGGCCAGCTTGACAAGGTTTTGGTGTTTTTTTTTCCCTTCCTTTCATCATTGTGCTGCTTGTTTGGTAGCCACTCAGCTCCTTTCTTCCTCCCTCGGGTCACTGCACTGCAAGCAGGCAAGCTGTGGTAGGATGGAGTGCAGCTCACAGGCTGCAGGAGCACAGTTTTGATCAGGGACTTTCTAGAGTCGTTGGGGAAAGGTTTAGAGAGCAAATGAGTTCTTGGAAATGCTGCTGCCTTTGTGGTCTCTGTCGTGCTCTTTGGGTTGAAGAGGAGATTACTCATTTCCTCTGCCTGCAATAGCCTTACATGCAGCCATTAGATGCACACCCACACATCCTGCATCTGCCAGGTGGGAGCTCCTCCTGACTTCTTTCCCTGGAGTGTTTAATCCACATGAAATCTTTCTGAGGGGACCAAAGCCTTCTGCGTGCTCTGTTTGTAGAAGTCTCTCCTGCAGAAGGAAGATGGGAAGGGGGAAGGTGCTTGGAACATGCTTCCCTTCCTAGAAACATTCCAGCATCTTTTGAGGGAAACATCCTGACTCTTGGGATTGCAGCTACCTTCAGGGTGTAGAGCCATAAAATGGGTTGGGTTGGAGGAGACCTGCAAAGGTCACCCAGTGCCACCCCCCTGCAGCCAGCAGGGACATCCTCCCCTACAGCAGCTTGCTCACAGCCTTCTCCAGCCTCACCTTGAACAGCTCCAGCCAGGAGGCCTCAGCTCCCTCCCTGGGCAACCTCTTGCAGTGTTCCAGCACCCACATGGTGCAGAACTTGTTCCTCACCTCCACTCTCAAGCTGCTCTGCTCTCATTTCAAACCATTGCCCTCAGCCTGTCCCTGCAGGCCTTTGGGAGCAGTCCCTCTGCAGCCTGCTTGCAGCCCCTTCAGGTCCTGGCAGGCTGCTCTGAGCTCTTTTCCAGGCTGCACACCCCGAGCTCCCTCAGCCTGTCCTCATAGCAGAGGTGCTTGGAGCACCTTTGTGGCCTCCTCTGGACTCTCTCCAACAGCTCTGTGTCCTCCTTGTGATGAGGACACCAGCACTGGATGCAGTATTGGAGATGGGGTCTCACCAGAGCAGAGTAACTGTCCCCTCTTTGTGGGAGCTGCAATCTTCAAAAGCTTGTCTGGGGAAGACCTGTGGTGATTCCTCAGTTCAAATCTGATGTGCCCACCCCTGAAAGCCCCAAATGAGCAGTGTGGCAGTGGGAGGGAGAGCAGCAGCCCCTCCTGCAACACAAGGCTCTCTTCAGTGCTTTATTCAGCAGCAGATCATCTTGGGTGCTGGTGGTTCCATTCTGAACATATTTCCTTTCCTCTTCTCTCTTTGAAACCTTCATGCCTTCAGCTAGTACAGCCCAAAATAACCAGGACTTGGGAAAAAAAAAACCAAACAAACCAGCACTGAGCCTCCCTCTGGTCTCCTCATCAGTCTAGCAGAGACAGCAATGCTCAGCTGTCCATGTAGGGATTTGGAGATGAAGGTTGTCATTTATTAAAGCCATTTGGGGGCTTATGTGTGAGAGG
The DNA here is from genome assembly GCA_013399055.1 of Ramphastos sulfuratus. Taxonomy (NCBI): domain Eukaryota; kingdom Metazoa; phylum Chordata; class Aves; order Piciformes; family Ramphastidae; genus Ramphastos; species Ramphastos sulfuratus. The sequence goes on along the minus strand of WBNM01032948.1, from coordinate 5,570 downwards.
GACATTCCTGAGCTGGGGAGCTGATGACAGTGAGTCTGGAAGACTTCACTGCCATCTCAGCAAGGCATTTTTTCCTTCCTGCCAGGACTGGAGCTGCTTGGCAGGACAGAGGAACCTGCAGAGCTGACTGTGATGTTCTGTGGATAAGGAAGAGAAATGAGCATCTTGCTGATGGATGTTGTGGATCTGCTTAGTGACAGGCAACTGAACTCTGAAATTGTCTGCAGGATGTCTTTCACACCCTCCCTTCCCTAGGAAACCCTGAAAGTAGCCTCAATGTCTTCTCCCTTTCTAAAACCACCTTCACTCACACACAGAATGCATTGGGTTGGAAGGGACCCTCACAAGTCACCTTGCCCAACCCCCCCTGCAGTGAGTAGGGAGATCCCCAACTAGATCAGATTGCTCAGGGCCCAAACAAGTTTGACCTTGAATGTCTGCAGGGATGGGGCCTCAACCACCTCTCTGGGCAACCTGTTCCAGTATTTCACCACTCTCATTGTGCAGAACTTCCTCCTGATGCCCAACCTGAATGTACCCTGCTCCAGCCCCAAACCATTACCCCTCACTCTGTCACTACAAGCCCTTCTAAGCAGTCCCTTCCCAGAGTTCCTGCAGCCTCCTTCAGGTGCCTGGAGGCTGCTCTCAGGTCTCCCTGGAGGCTGCTCTCAGGTCTCCCTGGAGCCTTCTCTTAACCAGGCTGAACACCCCCAACTCTCAGCCTATCCCCATAGCAGAGGCTCTCCAGCCCTCTGATCACCTCTGTGGGCTCCTCTGGACCTCCTCCATCAGGTCCATGTCCTTCTCCTATGCTTTTGTTGCCTGTGGTTTGGTGGCTGCCCATTCCTCAACCAGTCCTGAGGGGAATGGTCCAGCACTGCCATTGCTGTGCACAAAGTTTTGAACTCAGAAGATGCTTTAATGGGACCAAGGCAGTAATTTCCCTGGAGCTGCAGTAAAACAACTCTTGTAGCTAATTATCTGCTTCACTGAGGTAGTGATAGAAGGTTCTGTAAAAGCCTAAATTAATTCAACACAAGTGGAAGCTTCTTGTAAAAGCCAGAGGTGGCTTTGTGTTCTAATCACTGCTAATTAGTGAACACAGCACTGTCAGGAGTGATTGTTCTGGCAGCAGCTGAGAGAGTCAGCAAGATCCCAGTGTCATTCCCTAAAGAGCTCCTTCCCCATCCACTCACAAAGTCTGGCATCTTTGGTAAGACTCTGCCAGGGGGTTAAGAGAACAGGTGAGTTGTTCCCATAGCAGATCCCAGATGATCCACATATTGCATCCCAACATCCTGTCAGAGCTGTGGTGCTTTGGCATGAGGGTTTGGTGGCATTTTCTGTACAGCCACTCGAGCTGGTGTTGTCTGGAAGGATCAGGACTGTGTGATGGAGGAGAGCTGCTGGCCCAGGGCTCCAGGCACTGTGTATGTGAAGGCAGAAAAGGACCTGAGATCCTCCAGCAGCAGGGGAAAGGTATCTTGCAGTATCCCTCTGCTCTGCTCTGCTCTGCTCAGACCCTCCCTGCAGTGCTGGGGCCAGCTCTAGAGTCCTCAGCACAGCAAAGACCTGGAGCTGTTGGAGCAGGGCCAGAGGAGGCCACAGCAATGCTGGCAGGGCTGGAAGCCCTCTGCTGTGAGGCCAGGATGAGAGAGTTGGGCTTAGTCAGCCTGGAGAGCCCTCTAAGGCTCCAGGGTGGCCTTAGAGCAGCCTTCCAGTGCTTGAAGGGGTCCATCAGGAAGCTGGGGACAGACTTTTAGAGCAGAGGACAAGGGGGGATGGTTTGAGCTAAAAGAGGGAGATTCAGTCTGGAGAGAAGGAAGAAATGTTTGACACTACCCAGGTTGGCCAGGGAGGTGGGAGCTGCTCCATCCCTGGCACCATTGCAGGTCAGGTTGTGTGGGGCTCTGAGCAACCTGCTCTGGTTGGGGACCTGTTCTAGTGGGAGGTGTCCCTGCCTATGGCAGGGGGTTGGAACTGGATGAACTTTGAGGTCCCTTCCAACCTAAACCATTCTATGATTCTCTGTCCCTGCTGACTGCAGGTGGGATGGGACTGAGTGACCTTCAATGGTCTCTTAGAACCCAAACCATTCCACAATGCTATGATTAATCCCAAACTGCCAAGCCTTGAAATCACAGGAGAGGGTTAAATCACAAGGGTTAGTTTTGTTGGGTTTGTGGTTTGGGTTTTTATTTTTTTTATTCTCCTCCATTTTGCACATGCCAAGGTGGAAAGGAGCAGGAGGGAGTGAGGGAGCCCAGCTGCTGGTGCTCACAGCAGCTGCAATGGGCTGGCATGGGAGAAGCTGTGTGGTGGGTCCCCATGAAAAGCTCACTTGTTCATGAAAAGGAACATTTCCAGAGTGAGTGCCCTGGGAACAGAGAGGAACATTCCAGTGGGAGAGGAAGCATTTAATGGAGATGTGATGTTGAGGGATGTGGTTTAGTGGTGGACCTGGCAGGGCTGGGCTAATGGTTGGACTCTGTGATGATTAAGGTGAATCTTGTAGAGTAGGGTTATAGGTTGGACTTGGTGATCCTGAGGGTCCTTTCCAACCTGGATGTTTCTGTGATTCTGTGATCTTGGAGATCTTTACCTTTAAGATTCTGTTCTCAAGTACTTGCTTAAAAAAAAATGTTTCAGCCCCTTGGCTGCTCACTCTCAGTTCAGGTTGAGAGCCTCCTGTAGTGAATTTGCCTCTTTCTAACCTTTCTTTTCCCAAAGGCCATGGCTCTTCTTGGTGCCTTTTCTGAAAACAAGTGTTCATTTTGTAGGTGTTTGTAGAATTCTTGTGCTCAGCTCTGCCTCCAAATGCTCTGTTAGCTTGGGCAAATCAGCATAGAATCACAGAATGGTTGGGGCTGGAAGGGACCTTCCAGTCCCAACCCCCTGCCATAAGCAAGGAGACCTTCCACTAGCTCAGGTTGCCTGGGGGAGCATCTTGATGTGCTTTTTACTTCTTGAAAGGCTACCCTGAACCAAGAAATGGCTGAGCTGTGTGTTCTCTAAATGTGGGAGATCAGGCAGCATAGGAGGGGGGAAAAAAATGCAGCTTCATTGTGCTTTGGATAGAAAGGAGCAGCTACAAATCCATTTCTCACTCCTGCCTGATTTGCTTTCATACATTTGACCACGGAAGGTGTCAAATCAATGCATGTTCCCCATAGGAGTGTTTCCACTTGGTTAACCAGGTTAAACCACTTAGCTCTCATTTGATTATCTCATTAGCAATCCAAACCCCCACGTTTTAGGGCTCCAAGCTGATGTAGCTACACAACCAGCCCTTGACATTTGCCAGAATCCCCTGGACTCCACTAATTCTAATTGAAGTTGGCACAAATGTGAACTGCAGGCGGTGATAAGCTGGTCTGAGTCTTGGAGCACAGTGAGAGATGCTTGCTCTATGAGGTTATTTCATCACATTTTAACCATTTTAGGGCAGAGTTAATTTTGCTAGGGAGCTAGAAATTGGTTCTGTGCAGGGGAGATGCATTCTGTGTACAGTTCTGGAGCCCCCAGCACAGGAAGGACATGGAAGTGTTGGAGCCAGTCCAGAGGAGGCCACCAAGATGCTCAGAGGGCTGCAGCAGCTCTGCTGTGAGGACAGGCTGAGAGAGTTGGGGCTCTGCAGCCTGCAGAAGAGAAGGCTTCCAGGAGACCTTGGAGTAGCCTTCCAGGATCTGAAGGGGAATACAGGAAGGCTGGGGAGGGACTATTGACAAGGGCTTGGAATGAGAGGACAAGGGGCAATGGGTTTGAACTGGCAGAGGAGAGATTGAAAGTGGATGTTAGGAGGAAGTTGTTTGCAGTGAGGGTGGTGAGACACTGGCACAGGTTGCCCAGGGAGGTTGTGGAGCACAGAATCACCCAACCTGATCTTTGATTCTATGACCTCCAGAGGTCCCTTCCAACCCCTATCATTCTGTAACTCAACTGGAAACAAACTGTCCCTCTGGCATCCCAACTTTCTCCTGCCATGGGAGAAGCAAGCTGAGCTCTGCCTTTCCTCCAGTTCAATCTCACTTGATTTCAGGGTTTGGTTCCCTCTCCAACCCTTTACTCTCTTTCATTTCTTCAAAACCCAAACACTTTTCTGGGTGACATCCCTGGGAAAAACAGAAGGACACTTTACAAGTGCAAAACCAACAAATCAGCTTTTACTTTGCTCAAGAAACTGCAGAATGTACAGAATTGGGAGGGTTGTGAGGGGTTAATTTGGTCTCTATTTGCAGGGTTTGTGTTTTTGTTGCTGATGTCCTTTTTAAGATCTCTTACCTGTAGCTTTTCCTGCTCCCACCAATGGCTGGAGACATCTTTTTGCTGGCTGTTGTAACCACCTGTAATAAGAGACAGCCTCCATCCTCAGAGCCCTGCTGCATGCTTTACAAGTGTAAAAACAACAAATCAGCTTTTACTTTGCACAAGAAACTGCAGAATGTACAGAACTGGGGGGGTTAAGGAGGTTTATTTGGTCTGTGAGGATACCAGAGCCCTGGAGCAGGCTGCCCAGAAAGGTTCTGGAGTCTCCTTCTCTGCAGGCATTCAAAACCCTCCTGGATGTGGTCCTGGGTGACCTGCGCTGGGTGATCCTGCTCTGGCAGGGAGGTTGGACTGGATGATCCTTTGAAGTCCCTTCCAGCCCCTGTGACTCTCTCAGGAGCCCTACTCCCTTCCTCCCATGAGTGATGCTGATTGCTAATGGCTGCTCTGTAGCTGATTATCTTTTCTGCTTCCAGAGATTTACGCTTCAACCGCATCAAGGAGATCCAACCTGGAGCCTTCAGGAGACTGAAGAACCTCAACACTCTGTAAGTTCCACCCAGTAACCCTACAGTGAGGATATCACATCCATTTATCACTTGTGTTAGTGCTATCTCCTCTAATGACTGAAGGGTGGCCTTGGTCTCTCTTAATTCTTACAGCCAAGGTGGCCTTGGTCTCTCTTAATTCTTACAGCCAAGGTCTGCAGATCCACTTGAAGCCTTCAAATTCTCTCTGTCCTACCCTGGATTGTGTCTCTTACCCTTCTCAACTCAATGTGCTGTAGAACAATTTCCATTTTTTCCCAAGCAACCTGTCTTTTAAAACATCAAACTAAAATCCTGATGTACACTGGCACTGCCTGAAGATGGTTGAGCAAGCCTGGCCTTAGAGCAGCCCAGAAAAGCAATTTGGGATCAAGATACTGGAGGGATGCACCAAAAACTTCTTCCTTTCCTTGTTCCTCAAGCACATCACCCACAAAAGTTGCTCTGCATGAGTTTGCTTGAGTGCATCCTTCCAAACACCAACTTGTCCCTATGCCTTGCCCTAGAAGAGATGTCTACACTGACACTAGTGCAGACAGGAGTGGGATAGAAGGCAGCTCCTTCAGCTCTGCATCCCAGCCAGAGCAGACACATCCATGGTCTGGTTGATTGGCTAGGGCTGGGTGAATAGGTTGAACTGGATGGTCTTGGGGGTCTCTTCCAACCTGGTTGATTCTATTCAATTTTCATAAAAACTAGAAGCCTAGACAGAGGCAAGAGGCTTCCAAGGGAGAGGAGAGTGCTGTTTAACATCTT
>WBNM01032945.1:0-25794 GCA_013399055.1 Ramphastos sulfuratus | reverse complement strand
GGGGGGGGGGGGGGGGGGGGCAGCCTGCTCCTGGCCCTGCTGCCTGCGCTGCTGCGGCGGCAGGGGGGTGGGGATGCGGTGCCTGCCTCCCTCCCAGCCGCTCCGGCGTCCTTAAAATCAGCCAGAGCCTGCGGCTTGTGCTGGGCCCCCCAGCGCTGCCCGGGCAGCCTCCTGCCAGCAGCTTGCTGGCTCAAGGGCACCCTGCTGAGGCTGGTTTGGATGAAGTTGAGCTGAGTTTAAACCTTCTGGAACTTAGAGCTCGTGGGGCCGTGTGGCCCTAGGCTGAGGAGGCTGCGGAGCTGCTTTCTCTGCTGCTTCGGCTCCCCTCTGTGCAAAGGCAGCAGCTTGCAGGTGCTGCAGGGTGGTTTGGGATCCTGCTGCCTGACCCCAGCACTCGGCACCCATGAGGTGACTCTGCTGTGTGCGGGGCTTTGGTGCCTGAAGTTTCTGCCGGGCTCTGAGGGGGTCTGTTCGGTGACACCAAGCTCCAGCAGCTCTAGCTCAAAGCTTGGGGTTGCTTTGACCCCTTGGAGGGTAGAGAGGACCTTCCCCCAGGGACCATCAGCTCTTTCCCCTTCAGTTCTTTCTTTCCCAAACCTTTGGGTACGTTTTGCCCCAGCAGCCCATCCCCTAAGCTGCCTCCTGTGCTCTCAGGGTTCCCGTTCTGTCCCCAGCCCCGAGCCAAGTCCCTGTTCCCTTGACCACCTCGGACTGCTCCGCGACTGAACTTCTCCTTGGAAGTGTCGGTGCCCGAAGAAGCCAGCGCTGACCTTCCTCCTCCTGTTCGCAAAGGGTTAAAAAGTGCCGAGCAGGGCAGGGCTGCGGGAGCCGTGGCACAAAGGAACACACCACGGCCGGTGGCCAATGAGCGGGCGGGCGCGTCCCGGGCAGCCTCCTCCGGGCGCCTTAATCACCTTGGCCTCGGTCAGGGGTAACTCGCAGTCGAGTCGCTTGGCCCAGGACTTGTTGGTCACCCCCTGGCTCAGGACTCAGCCCTTCAGCCTCGACGTGGAGGGAAGGGGGGGTTCGTTGGGTTCCCGCCGCGCGTTTTGACGTCGTTGCTGGTTCAAAACTTTCCCTCGGCTCTTCCACGTATGCGAGGGGCGATAAGCGTGGGGAGAGGGAGGAGTGGCTGCAGCTGGCTCCCCCCTTTTCCTTTTCCTTCCCCTCCCCATCACCACCAGCGTCAGGCTGACGTGCGCTTGGAAAAATGTGTTCGGTCCTGTGCAATGCCTCTGCCTGCTCTCCATCCATGGAGATTTAGCTTCTTGCTTTTCATCTACGCCTCCCATCCCCCACCTTCCCCTTATATTTAAACCTTGCGTCCTGTGCGTCAGCCCTGGCGGAAGGATCTGGCTGTGCTCTGGAGGCGGTGGAGCTGCCAAGGGCCGGTCCTGGCTGTGCACGGCTCTGTCCCGTGTCCGGTTCTCCTGGCGCCGTCCCAGCATGCAGCCTCCATCCAGCGGTTTGGGGAGCGCCAAGGTGCCTGCAAACCTGTCCCCATAGCAGACCTGGAGGTAACCTCCACACCCTGCTCACTGCCCTCCAGGAGTTGCACACACACCCGCCCCGTACCCCCCTGAGTGATGGGGGGGACTTGGGTGTTTGTGGTGTCCCCGGGCTGCTGGTGCAGGGTAGAGCTGTCTCCTGGCTGGGTTGCAGCAGGACAAGGGTTACAAGAGGTGCTGGATGGAGTGGAGAGATGCTGTGGGTGGCTTCCTGCTGCCATCACCCTTGCTGACCAGTCCTGCTGGGCCCAGTGTCAAGGCCCAGTGCTTGAGCAATCCACTTTTGTCCTCCCTTGTGCTTTGCATCCCATGTCCCTGTGCCTGCAGCTCTGGGAAGATGAGCAGGGGTGAAGGAAGGAGCCAGGCTGCTGCTGGTTTGCCCCATCCCTGCCAGAAGGGAGGTGACCCCCAGGGCTTTTGGGGAGCTGGCAGCAATGCCAAGCTGATAAGAGGCATTTGGCTGGGAAGTGTGCAGGGCTGCTCCCCAGCCCTTGCTTGAGTGAGGGAGATGATTGCATCCTGCTGAGCACACACCAGTGCTGCGTGGGGGAGAGGTTGGGGCCTGGGGTGGGAGTGGAAGGCATGAGCATATCAGTGGCTTCCATCGAAGCTGGGATGTGTGTTTCTGCAAATGAAACTTTTCCCTGGAATTCCAAGTCAGCTCTGGCCCTCCTCACTCTCTGAGATCCAAGCTGCTGCCTGCAGCCTGGTTTGAATCACCCCTAAGTGCTGGAGCAGGGTAAACCACCCCAGGACAACTCAGGAGCCCCCAGAATCTGATGCCTGAACCTCACTGGATGCTTGGCAGGGGGGTGACCTGGGCTGGAGGGGGGTTGCTCAGGCACTGTGTGCTTGTGAGGCTAATACTGTGTCTTCCCAAAGGATCATCTTCTCCACCCCGTTTGCTGTCACTGCTTACATCCTGATCTGGTTCGTGCCAGACATCTCCCGGGGCCAGGTGATGTGGTACCTCATCTTCTACTGCCTCTTCCAAACCCTGGTGACGGTGAGTTGGGCTCTGCACACACACCCCGAGGGTGCTGGCTGAGGCAGGGAGAGGATGAATCCCTGCTGTCAGCTGGCTGGGCTGTGCAGGAGGGCAGGTCCTCATCCCTAGGCTAACTCTCCTGCTGCTGTTGCAGTGCTTCCATGTGCCCTACTCGGCGCTGACCATGTTCATCAGCAGGGAGCAGAGCGAGCGGGACTCAGCCACTGCCTACCGTAAGAGCATCTCCTTCCCTTCCTGCTGCTGCTGCTCAGCAGCTGGAATCTTGCTTAGATTTGGGATCTAAGCAATGCAAGGGCAGGGAGCTGGAATTCTTGGGGGAATTCAGAAGGTCCCCTAAGAGAAGGCAGCACTTCCAGAGCAGTGGGTTCCCTCAGGTGAGGTCCAGCAGCAGGACACAGGCTGGGGTGCATGCAGGCTTTGAGAGGTGTGGATTGGTACCTATTTGTAGAACCATAGACTCAGTCTGGGTTTGGAAGGGATCACAAGGATCAGCCAGTTCCAACCCACCCTGCCATGGGCAGGAACACCTCACACTAGATCAGGCTGTCCACAACCTCATCCAGCCTGGCCTTAAACACCTCCAGGGATGAGGCTTCCACCACCTCCCTGGGCAACCCCTGCCAGGCTCTCACCACCCTCATGCTGAAGAACTTCTTCCCAACATTCAGTCTGAACCTAACCCATTTCTAGCTTTGTTCCATTCCCTTCAGTCCTATCACTCCCTGACATCCTAAAAAGTCCCTTCCCAGCTTTCTTGTAGGTCCCCTTAAGATACTGAGAGGCCACAACAAGTTGAAGGAGCAGAGTAAATCCCATAGCAAGTTTAAAGCCTCTGTTCCTGCATTTCAGTCCAGTCTGGTGTTACTAATGTCTGGAACTGCCATTTGGGGTCAGGGTAAGGGCTGGAAATGGCCTCAAAGCAAGCCCTGGGTAGTTTCCTGCTGGTCTAAACACCCTGAACTTTGCAGCTGAGCCATGGTCCTCCTCCAGATGCCTTGCTGGAAGGGCTCATCTGGTCACAGGATGGTGTGTGATGAGCACCATTCTGAGCTTGAATTGCAGCTCTGTTGAGCTCTCCTCCAGCAGACATCTGTGTCTCGTCTGGTGAGAGCTCGGCTGAAGGGGAGGTGGTGCCTGGAGCAGATGGGGGAATCTGAGCTGCTGAGTCTTTCCTTGTGCTCTGTTGTAGAGCAGCAGAAGCAGCACGACCAGATGTTGGCCTCTCTCCCTGCCTCAGTTTCCCCAGCCCTCTTTGATTTGGAGGGAGCTGTGGGATTGTTGAGCTGCCTGGAGAAGGGCAGTGAACTGCAGCTGGGGAGGCTCTGCTCCAGGGAGGGGTTTGGCACCCATGCCTGGAGTGCCCACTGGCTGTACTTAGTCCCACTGACCTCTCCCTACAGGTATGACAGTGGAAGTGCTGGGCTCTGTGCTGGGCACTGCCATCCAGGGCCAGATTGTGGGCAAGGTGGATACCCCCTGTGTGGAGAGCCCCCTCTTCATCAGCAAGCCCAACTCCTCGGTGGCCATGGAGGAGCTGAACATGACTCATGACACAGGCTCCCTCACAGACACGGTGAGCCAGGGCTGGGGACATGCTGGCAGCCACAGCCACCTGCTCCTTGGATTTTTGACTCAGCTGGCTGCTGGGATGAGCCTCTCCCCTCACTGCTCCCCTCTCTTGCCCAGAGAAACGCCTACATGATCGCTGCGGGGGTCATCGGGGGGCTCTACATCCTCTGTGCCATCATCCTGTCGCTGGGCGTGCGGGAGAAGAGAGGTGAGCCCTGGGACATGCTCCAAACTGCTGGCAATGCCTCCTCAGCAGCCTGGCTCAGCTCTTGGCCTCTCATTCATGGGGCATGCCCCAGAGGAGAGGGGCAGCTGGAGCTGAGTTGTGGGTCTGGGGGCCTGGGGAAGGTGCTGCAGAAGGGCAGAGCATCACCAGGGCATGTCCCAGCACAGCTCTGAGGACTTGGTGCTCTGCACTGTCACAGATAAACCTTATCTTGTGCAGCTTTGGCTGGCCAAGGTTGCTGCTGTCAGTTGGGGCATCCCAAGGCAAGGTGATATCCAAAGTCCAGCAGCTTCTGTCCTTCCTTCCCTTTGCTTTCAGCTCTGCTTATCCCAGGCAGATGAACCAGGCTGGGATCAATCTTCTCTCCCTGGGGCAGAGGGACCCTTGCATGAAGGCAGGGAGGTTCCTGCAAGCATCACCCTGACTCCCTTGGGGTGGGCTGCTGTAGGTGGGCAGGGGTTGGTGCAGCTCAGCAGTAGGCATGAGGCAGTGGAGCCCTTGCACCTGATGGTCTCACATGGCCTAACTCTGCTCCCCAGAGTCCTCCCAGCTGCGGTCGGCCGAGCCTGTCTCCTTCTTCCAGGGGCTGAAGCTGGTGATGAACCATGGTGCCTACATCAAGCTCATTGCTGGCTTCCTCTTCACCTCCCTGGCCTTCATGGTAAGCACAGCTGGGCCTGGGGGGCTGCAAGAGGGACCAGCAGCAGCTCAGCTTGCACACGGCTGGGGGAAGAGCAGAGCAGGGCACAAAAGGATCCCTGGGGGCTGGGAGTGTGTGAGGCAGCAGCTCAGTGAGCCAGAGCTGCCCCGGGCAGAGGAAGGATGTGGCCTCCTGGCCTCAGATGGGTCAGTGAATGGCTGCTTTCTTCCCCTGCTTGTGCCTTGGGTGCAGCCTTGTGAGCAGCAGCACATCCCTCCTGCTGCCTGTCCCCTTCCCCTAACCACTGCTTGCCTCCCCCACAGCTGCTGGAAGGTAACTTTGCCCTCTTCTGCACCTACACCCTGGGCTTCCGAAATGAGTTCCAGAATATCCTCCTGGCCATCATGGTGAGCATGGCCCTGTCCTGGAGCTCCTCGGGGCTAGGACTGCAGTGGGATGTGCTGTGGGATCCTGTGGGGCCTCCCTGGGAGCTGCTTATGGGATGGATGCTCCCTGGGCTGAGGGGTGGGATGCTGTGAGGCCACTATGGTCTGATGTGGGGACAGTGGCTGAAGGTCTCTTGGAAGGGAGGAGGAGCTGCCAAGTGTCCTGCAAAGACCAGACGGGTTGGCAGGAACAGCAAGGTCTTTGTTCCTTATGAAGGCAGCCAGAGATGGAGGAGATCAGGAGGCATGGGGACCTTTTGTCCAAATCCTGCCACTTCTCTCCCTTCCCCCCCCAGCTTTGAGAAAAGGATTGCAGTGTTTACTGCCAGAATGAAGGAGCAAAACAGCTCCTTGAAGACACATTCGAGCTTGCCTCATCCCTGGCAGCCCTTCCCACCCTCTCAGCTTGATGAGATGAGGAGATACAAGGTGCCAAGCTCTGGCTCTTGGCCATGCTGTGTGCAGCAGTGACAAGATCAGGTCCCTTCCCAGCACTGAGGATTGAGTCAAGTCCTCCCTTTGTTTGGGCAGATGTCCTGGAACCTGCATCTGCTGGGTGCCAGGCTGGAGGAGGAGGTGGCCCCACACACCTGCTCCAATTGCAAGGTGTCCTACCTGGGAGTGGAGGCAGGTGAGGGATGGGGTGAGGGCAGCAGCAGCAGCGTGGCTGTGCCAGCCCTGGGAGTGTGGAAATCAGAGGTGCTGGAATGGTGATGGGGGAAGGCTGTGCCCAGGAGCTTTTCCAGCAGAGAGGAACTTGGCCAGCAAGTGCCACCATGCCCTTCTCTTCCCTTAGCTCTCGGCCACCTTGACCATTCCCTTCTGGCAGTGGTTCCTCACCCACTTTGGGAAGAAGACTGCTGTCTACGTGGGCATCTCGGTGAGTGGCTCCCCTCAAGTGCAGAGGAGCACATCAGGATGGTGCTTCCCACCTGGCTTGGGCAGGGCTGTGTCCCCCAGAGCCTGGCAGGGGCTGCTGGTGGCGACAGTTTGGTGCCTGTTCCTCATCCTGCTCTTTGTGCTGTCACGGATGTGGCCAAGGCCAGCAGGAGTGTGGCTGCCATGGGGAGCTGGGGGAAGGCTGCACTGCTGCTCCCTCAGCTGTCACAGACATGGAACACAAAGGCCTTAGCACCAACCACAGCCTAACAACTCTCAGACCATGTCCCCCAGCTCCTCATCCAAACATCTTTTAAACCCCTCCAGGGATGGTAGCTCCACCACCTCCCCGGGGCAGCCTGCTCCAGTGCCTGTCCCTGTGGTTGGAGGGCTGAAGGGCATGGGGAGGGAAGGGGAAAGGCCAGAGGGTGTGAGTCAGGCACTGCTGACACAACCTGGTTTCTGTCCCCTCTCCAGTCTGCCATCCCCTTCCTCATCCTGGTGGCTGTCCTGAGCAGTAATCTCATTGTCACCTACATCGTGGCTGTCGCAGCTGGGATCAGTGTTGCAGCTGCCTTCCTCCTGCCCTGGTGAGTGTGAGGTCCTGGCACTCAGCACTGCACCTCGAGAGCTGGGCAAAGTGCTTCCAGGGCCTGCTGGAGTGGTTGGAAATCCTTGGGAGGCCTTTTTTGTGTTGTTTTCAACCCAAGATGGGGCTCTCAGAAGGGAATCTCAGCAGGCAGAGGCTTGTTGGCTCAGTCCTCGTGTTCACCATCTCTCCCTCCACGCAGGTCCATGCTCCCAGATGTCATAGATGACTTCAAGCTGCAGCACCCTGACTCCCATGGTCATGAAGCCATCTTCTTCTCCTTCTATGTCTTCTTCACCAAGTTTGCCTCTGGAGTCTCCCTGGGCATCTCCACCCTCAGCTTAGAGTGAGTTCTTGCATGAGAGCTGAGGGGCAGGGAGGGGGATGAAGCCTTGCACCTCTGCATCCATTTCTGCTTCCCGAGGGCTGGGGCTGGGGTGGGAGGTCTAAATCTCACCGTGGCTCCAAACCTCTCCCTCCAGGGGCAGGTTTGGCATCCTACAAAACTCAGCTTCCTTTGCCTGAAGGTCCCTTTCTGTCCACAGCTTTGCAGGGTACCAGACCCGGGGCTGCTCCCAGCCCAGCGAGGTGAACACCACCCTGAAGATGCTGGTGTCAGCTGTGCCTGTGGGACTGATCCTGCTGGGCCTGCTCCTCTTCAAGCTCTACCCAATTGATGAGGAGAAGCGGAAGAAAAACAAGAAAGCCCTGCAGGACCTCAGGTGGGTGCCAGCTTTGTGCTCTGCAGGCAGCAAGCACCACGTGCCAGCAGGGAGTGTGGAGGCAGGATCAGGCCCAGGCGGGTTGGGACACACTGTGACTTGTCCTCCAGGATCCGTGGGTGATGGGCTGAGGCAAGAGCTGCCTTTTATCTCTCCAATCCTGACTTCCAAAGAGGTGGTGTGAGGTGCTGGAGGCCAACAGGAGCCTGCCCCAGCTGCTGAAGAGAACTTGTCTGGGGACTGTGCGAAGTGGTGCCCTCCCTCCTGAGCCCTTCAGGGGCCCCTTTGCTCCAAGGCAGATGTTAGGTTATGGTTGGACTCAAGCTGAAGGCCTTTACCAGTCAGACAATTCGGGCTCAGAGTTGTTTTGGTTGGCAAAGCCTTCCAAGATCATCCAGTCCAACACCACTGTGGCCATTGAACCATGTCCCCATGTGCCATGCCCACAGGGTTCTTGAATGCCTCCAAGGTGATCTCTCTGCTCTCAAAGGCAGAGCTGTGCTCAGAGGCAGACCTTGCTCCATGTCTCCTCCTCATCTATTTTCATTTTCCCTCCTCTCCAGGGAGGAGAGCAACAGCAGCTCAGACTCGGACAACACAGAGCTGGCCAGCATCGTGTGACCCCAGGCTGGGTCTATCCAGGGCTCTCCAAAGGACTTCCCCGCTCCAGGGCTGGCCCAGCCTGGTACTGCCAAAGGCATGCAGCATGAGGAGCACCTGGGAGAAGCCACACAGAGCCTGCAGTGACTGGGACACAGGATCTGTGCTGGTCTTGTGCCTGCCACGGGATCCACAGAGCGCTGGTAGTGTACATTACACGAATTGACCCTTTGGAGCTTTGTGTGCCATGAGAACCAAGATTCCCTGCTGGGTCCTGGACAAAAGAGAGCAGAAAAGCCTGGAGTTGGGATCCTCTTGGAGTTGAGATCCTGTTTGCCACTTGTGCCCCGTGGGGCCAGGGGTAATGGTTAGTGTACATTACACTGTCAATGTGGCCGCGCCGAGGACGTGAGCTCACCTCTGCTGTCTGTACGTAGGACACTGACTTGCAAAGCTCTTCTCATTGGGGTTTTTTTCTAGACCCTAATTAACTTAAGGATGTAAATAAGAAGCTGTTTGCTGTTTGTATATATCTGTACAGGAACCCCCCTCCCTCCTTGAGGACCTATTAATATTAATTTACATCAAAGTGGGAGAAGCCAGCAGCATGGGTGGAGAGGCTTGGATTTGTTAAGCTTTTGGCTGTGGTGTTTTTGTGGATGTCAGCAAGCTCAGGATTCCCTCACATGCTGTGTGAGGTGCAGGATTTGACTTTTCCCTGAGCTGGAAGCAGAGGAATTCCATAATCCAGGCAGCAGACCGTGCCCAGCAGCCCCTTACCCTCGTGTGGCTGCCTGCTCCCTGCCTGCACTGCAGCAGCCCAACAAAGGCTCCATTCTCCTCTCCCTTTCAAGAGGGAGCACAGAGGGGGTGGAGGGAGGAATGGAATCAAAGTGAGGGCTGTGGAGATTGTGAGCCCAGGGCTTGGAAACAGGGGGAAAGGCAGCTAGGGGGGGCAGAGAGAAGGAGAATGTGGGCTGTGGGTGACACCCAACACTTCCTGCCAGGGCACAGAGCTGTGCAAGTGCTAATCCTCGTGGATATTTTTACCTTGTTCCTGCATTCCACTCCTCAGAGCAGGGATGGGGAGCAGAACTGTCCTGTTACAGCAGCAAGTGCAGTGCTGAGGGGAAAAGTAGGATGGAGGATGCACCAGAGAGAATCATTTTTGGTTGGGGAAGATCCCCTAAGGTCATCCAATCCAACCATCAACCCCACACCACTGTGGCCACTAAACCATGTCCTACAGTGCCATGGCCACTTCAGAGATGAACACCTCCAAGGGTGGTGACTCCTCCACCCCTCTGGGCAGCCTGTTCCAACCCCTGACCACGCTTGCAGCACACAAGTTTTTCCCAATCTCCAACCTGAACCTTCCCTGGCACAATTTCAGGCCCTTTCCTGTTGGTCTATCACCTAACATTAGGCAGAAGAGACCAACCCCAACCTCCCTGCAGGGAGCTATAGAGAGCCAGAAGGTCTCCCCTCAGCCTCCTTTTCTTCAGTTCCCTCCAACCCCTTCATCAGCTTTGTTGTCCTTTTATGAACCCTTCCAGCCCCTCAATGTCCTTTTAGGAGTATGGGGTCCAAAACTGACCCCAATATTCAAGGGATTGCCCTTACCAGTGCCCAGCACAGAAGGACAATCCCTGCCCTGGTTCTGCTGGCCACACCACTCCTGCCACGGGTCAGGATGCTCTTGGTCACCTGAGCAGCCACTTCTACAGCTGGGGCAGATGCCTGTTGTGAGGCAACTCTGCAAGCTCTGTCCCCATGGCCACTGCACTGCAGGGACAGGGCTTCTGCCTTTTGTTCAGCACATTTGTCACACCAAGGACTTCATGAGGTCAGAACCTGAGCTGAGTGCAGCCTCCCTGCAGAGGAAGGGTTGGGGGGAAGGAAGCCTCATCCTTAGCTCCACATTTGGGTACAAAAGACTGGAATGAGGACTGGGGGGATTTAAAAATAGCCAGAGGGATTAGACCTTAGCTGGGAGTGTTTAACTGGGCCCCACTCAGCCACCATGGTGCATGTCATGGAGAGAAGCAAAAGGGATGATGCAAGGAGCTGGCTTTGTGCTGAGCAGAGGCAGTGTCAGGCATGACCTGAGTGTCCCTTGCTTCCCCAGGGATGGAGCTTGCAGCAAAGAAACATGGGCAGGACCATGGCAGTGTGTTCTGAATCTCCTGTGGCTGGGCAAGGAGGTGCCCTGTGCACCCTCAGGGAGGAGGAGGAGGAGGAGGGCAATGCTCCAGCCAAGCATAGAGCTCCGGATTGTTGCGAATGTACTGACCCCTGCCCTGGTCCTGGCCAGGCTCTGGAGGAGTCATCCTGGCCCTTGCTATGACCTGGCTGCCTCCAAGGGGTGTGGGCAGCATTTGGTGTCTCCAAGGATCTGGAGGATTGCTGCTGGCTTTCCAAAGGGCTGCAGCAGAAAGCAGACACTTTCTCTTCCTCGCCTCCTCCTCTTCGGCTCTGTGGGGATCTCCTTGAGCCTCTGTTCAGGTTCTTTTGCAGCCAGCTTAAGAGACTAAAACCACACTGAGCTTGAACTGGGGCCCAGACATTCCTAGCTGAGCACACCTCTTCTGCTTGAGGGTTTTCAGAAAATAGGTGGGAAAGAGGGAAAAGTGACTGTGGGAGTTGATAGCACTGAGCCCTGGGCAGGACTCCAGCTTCGAGGATGAGACTGAGTCTTGCTCCAGCCAGGATTACAGAAAGCTTTCACTGCAAGCATGCAGAGAGCTTCTGCAGCATGGGGAGATGCTGCCTGCACCTAGAGCTGGCCTCCAGCAGCAGCTGTGCTACAGCTTAATCCACACCATCCTCCAGGATGGAGCAAGTGTCTGGGAAGCAGCTCCCTGCAGAGCTGGAGATCCATGGCTGCTGTGTTCTCTGTCCCAGCTGACCCTGGGCTGAGGCAGGGGCAGAGCTGAGCCTGTGAAACCAAAACCAGGAGGTGGAAAATGCAGGGAGGCAGCTGTGTGCTCAGCACCTGCTGAGCTGATGCCTGCAGTGGCACAGGGGCTGGGGCTGTGCTGCCCAGCAGCCCTGTGTGGGGCTGGGGGACAGCTCCAATTCCCAGCTGATGGGCTTTAGCTGGCTGCTGGGGCAAGGGTTACCCCTACCCTGGGGAGCCTTTCCTTTGAACTCAGGGGGTACTGCTGCCTGTGCTGGGGTGCAGGCTCAGCTCCTAGCACCTAGAGCTTGCTCAGTGGGGTGAGCAGGTGCCCCTCTCTCCTCATCAGAGGATGTCAGTGCATCCCACAGCCTTCCCAGAGCCTTCAGTCAAGCTGTAAGCCTGACCTTGAGCCCTGTGGAAAGCTGCTGGGTGCTCAGTGAACAGGGCTGAGCCCAAACTGGAGGGAGGCTCTGCCTGTCCTGCAGCACAAAGCTCTCAAAGGACGTTTTGGGACCACAGAGCTGAGGGAAACCAGCAATGGTCCACAGGGACTGGATGTGCTAGGGAAAGGGGAGAAGGGGGCTGGGAGGTAATGAGGCCCTTTAGTCTGGGGAAGAGAAGACTGAGAGGGGATCTAATAAATGTTTAGAAATCTCTGAGGGCTGGGGGCCAGGAGGGTGGGGACAGGCTCTGCTCACTGGGATAGGACAAGGAGCAATGGATGGAAGCTGCAGCACAGGAGGTTCCAGCTCAGCACAAGGAGTAACTTCGTTGCTGTAAGGGTCCCAGAGCCCTGGCACAGGCTGCCCAGAGAGGTTGTGGAGTCTCCTTCTCTGGAGCCTTTCCAGGCCTGTCTGGATGTGTTCTGTGTGCCCTGAGCTGGATTGTCTGCTCCTGCTCTGGCACGGAAGTTGGACTGGAGGATCCCTTTGGGTCCCTTCCCACCCCTGACACCTGTGAGCCTGTAACTGGTGTTCACCCCAACTGCAGCAGGGCACTTGTCCTGGGAGGTGACTGTGGAGGGGGACAAGACCAAGCAAACATCAGTTGTGGCCTCCAAAGAGCAGCACAGGAACCTGCAGAACTTGCATCCTCTTGACAGTCACCAAGAGTGGCTTTGCCAAGAGGCAGGTCCCCTCCTGGTCGAGGCAGCAGGAGTGACTGGAGGGACAGACCCTGAGGTGAGAGTGGCCATGCTGTGTCTATTTACCCTAAATCAAGTGGAAGTGTGAAAAGTGCCTCCTTGCAGAGCATGAGGCATAACCCCATAGCCCCATTTCTTATCTCAGGGGAAGGGTAAAGATCTCTGGGGTTTATCTCACAGCAGGAGAGGTTTACAGCTGCTGCTGCTGCTGCTTTTCCCTTGCCCAGGTTGCAGGGACCTGTGTGCTCCCCCTGCAGCAGAGATCACCCAGGGTTGCTTTCATGGACACTTCAAGCTGAACCATGCCCAAACTGCCACAGAAAGGGGTGCTGGGCAGTGCAGCCACCCTCCTCTGCTGGTACAGGTTCTTGGGGGGACTGCATCAGGGAATGGATCCAGCTGGGAATTACCTCGGCCTGGGATGAAGCAGGATTGCTGGAGCAGGGCTGTGCTGGAGGAGCAGAGGTTGCTGGCCAGTGGGTGATGGTGAGCAGGGCCACCTCAGCAGCGTGAGGTCTGTCACCAGCTGGAGAAGGCAGAGTTAACCCAGGGCCAGCTGCGTAGCCTGAGGGCCACAGGACAAAAGCATTCCTGGGTAGAACTGTCCCTAAGGGTCACTTCGTGCCACCTGCCTGAGGTCACTCACTTCATCTGCAAACAGAAACTGAAGGCTATCGACCTGTTTGGGGGGCTTCAGTTAATGTTTTACAAAGCCACTGGTTCCAAAGCTGTAAGCAGGCAGGTGCTGCAGCATGTGGCAAGAAATTGCTGCCACAGCTACCAAGAAAATCCCTCTTTTTTTCCCAGGAACAAAGCTTCAAATTGCTTTTACTAGGAAATGAAATGCTGTGTGCAAGCCAGCACCCAGGCTTGGCCTTCGTGAGGGATGGCTCAAGGAGCTCTGCCCTGGCCCCTGCCGGGGCTGTGTTTGCTGCTGTGGAGGAGCCTGAAGGCTGCTGAGCATCACAAAGACCTGGGCTGAAGTTCAGACAAGTTCCTTCCTCACCCCACAGCAGAGCAGGGCCAAGTGCTCTCCTTCAGCTGCCACAAGCCAAAGGCACTGTCCAGGGGGCACAAAAGCATTTTAGCCATTTTGTGGCTGCTCCATTTTAGCCTTTTCACAACTAAAGAAAAAGGAGCAACTCTTCCCTTGGCGCTTGGGGATGAGGCAGCAAAGCACCTGGCAGCAGCACCAGGAAGCTGTAAACTCTTTCCCTGAAGCCAGGACAGTGACTGCCACATGCTGACGTGGTTTATAGGCACCAGGATCCCCTGCAGAGCACTGACCTGGCAATAAGCAGCACTTCCATGACCCAGCCTTACCAGGAACTTGATCTGTGTTCTTTCAGGAACCACATTTAGCTGAACTGACCCACCCCAGAAGCAAACACATCAGTTTGGGGCTGGGCTGCAATATCCCCAGTGAGCCACATTCTTCCTCTCCTCCTCCTCTGCTGGTTTCTGGTTCCTCTCCCCAGTCTTGCTTCCTCCTCACAGATGCAGCCCAGGAGGATGACTCCAGCCTGTGCTACCCAGCAGGGTCACAGTGAGGCAGGGCATGGCTGGGGCTTCACCACTGTGACCCTTAGATGATGCTGGAAGTGAGAGCAAAGAAGTGGTTGCATCTCATTTTCTGTTCTGCATCATGCTAATTGATCCTAAAGTGATCAGGGCCTAGAGAATAAATCTTATGAAGAGCAACTGAGGGAGCTGGGGATGGTTAGTGTGAGGAAGAGGAGGCTGAGGGCAGAGCTCATTGCTGTCTACAGCTACCTGATGGGACATTGTAGAGAGGTTGCTGCTGGGCTCTGCTAATAGGGAGCTGGAGACAGAACAAGGGGGAATGGCCTCAAGCTGAGGCTGGGGAGGTTTAGATTGGACATTAGGAAAAAGTTTTTCATGGAGAGAGTGATCAGGGACTGGCATGAGCTGCCCAGGGAGGTGCTGGAGTCTCCCAGCCTGGTGTGTCACCCAGCCTGGGTGTGTTTAAGGCTGGTTTGGATGTGGTGCTTGGGGCTATGGTTTAAGGTGAATCTTGTAGAGCAGGGTTCTAGATTGGGCTTGGTGCTCCTGAGGGCTGGATGCTTCTGTGATTCTGTGACTGATCTTAGTGGAGGCAGCTGCAAGAGGCAGACCAGGTGCTGACAGGGTGGAAAATGAGGCCAGAAAACCAAGCAAACAGCACCAGTGACTGCAAGAAGCTGTTTGTCTCTCTACAGGCTTCAGCTTAACTGGAAAGGATGATGTGAGGGCAGTGGTGCAGGTCCAGCTGGGCTCTGTCTGCTTTGCCAGGGCAGCGGATGGGAGCCGGGAGGGGACAAAGAGGGTAGAGGAGGGACAGAGAGGGGAGAGGGGACAGAGGTGAGCTCCCCAGGGAGACACACAGCTCCTAGCCACTGTCCGCTCAGCAACACAAACCCTGGAAGGGTTCTGAATGCCTCCAGAGCTCGCAGGAGCACGAAGCTGGAGGAAACAGCCTCACTAGATGTCAGCAGAACCACGCTGCCAGCTGCCAGCCTCCAGCCCATCCCAGGCTTGGCTCCAGTTGCGATCCCGCAGCCGGAGCCCGGATCTGCGCTGCGGAGCGGAGCGCTGGACTGGCCTCGCTCCCAGCGCAGGCTGCGGCAGCTGTGACCATCTATGGTAGCAGCGCAGAGGGCAGGAAGCGCTGCAAGACTCATCCGACCTCGCTGGGGTTTTTCCTCCTTCCCATCCTGTCAACGTGTCCCAGCCCTCGCTGAGGCAGATGCTCTGTTTGTTTGTCTGTCTGCACAGACCCCAAGCTTCCTCCTCAGGGCTGCTAGGACCGCAAAACACAAAGCAAAGCTCCAGGTCCCTCCCTGCCCTTTCTCTAACCGTGGCAGCAAACACTTTCTTGGAGCAAATCCTGCCCTAATGGTAAAAGCAGGCAGCAGAGCCTCCTGCGGGAACAATCCTCTGTTGAACTCTTCAATCCAAGTTGTTTCTCCCTTGACCGGGTCAGTTTCAGTCTCTCCAGAAACAAAGCTGGGACAATATTTACCCACCCCTCTGCAAAATGCTTTGAGATCCTCAGATCAAAGAGGGTCTGTGAACACGAGGCTGCAAAGTGCCTGTGCCCCTGGAAGCACCTAGGAGTTGTTCGATGCTTGGGACGAGCCAGCACAGACCAGCAGTAGCAGCATCCTTGCTACACAAAGACAGCAACGACAAGCACCCCTGGCAAACAGCACCGGGGGTCCAGCCCTCCCCCAGACCTGCTCGGGGGATGTCTCAGTTGCCCCATCTGGGGGGGTCTAAGCCCCTCCCAGCCCCTGTGTGGGCATCTCGGGCACTTTGAGGTTTCTGGAGATCCCCAACCCCTCTCCGGAGGTCCCTGTCCTCCCTAGGGGTCTCGAAGCCTTCCCAGCCCCTATGTGGGGGCCTGGGGCACCTCAATGCCCCTGGAACCCTCCCAGCCCCTCTGGGGGAGCCTCAGGCACCTCCACACCCCCGGCACTCCCCAGCCCCACGCAGGGGTCTCAGATCCCACCTGCCTCCAGGGCCCGCCCTCTGCGGCTCCACCCCCGGCGAGGCCCCTCCCCAGACACCGCCCCTGACCCGCTCCGACCCCGCCCCCAAAGCAATCAGCCAATCGCAGGGNGGGTGCTGGGCGGCGCCGGGCGGCGGCGGAGCGGGAGCGCGGCGGGAGGTGAGCGCTGGGGCGGGGAACTGGGGGGACGCTTCCAGCTAGTGCCAGTACTGTCCCGGAGCCAGTACTAGGGGGGGCAAGGCCGCTGCGGAGCAGCCACCACCGACCGCGCCTGGCCCCGGGGCTGGCCGGTGGGTGCCGGTGAGGGGTCGGGCCCACCTGGGCTCGGAGGACGCCGTCCGCCTCCTCCGGGGTTGCGCTGGGAGGATGCAGGGAGGCGGGAGGGGCTCTTGCCTGCCTGCTTGCTGGGGGTTAAATCTTCTCAGAGCCGTGATTTCTGGTTAATTTAGTCACGCAACGGTAAAAACTCCCCCGTGGGGCCATTACCGGGGCTTACCGCCGCCCGCGGCCCCGGGGTGGGGCCGCTTTGGGCCTACCTGGGGATTCCTGCGGGGAGCGGAGGCGCTTCCTGCCGCGGGGGCCCCGCCTGGGGGTGTCTCTGCGCTCGAGTTCTGCCTGGTGGGAAGCTGGGGGGAGGCAGGGGTTACCGAGGTGCGTACCGCCGACAGCCATCCCCGCCGGCGCCGGCCCGCTCGGTGGGGGTCGGTCTGTCCCCACAACCCCAGGGAAAGGAGTTCAGTCCTGCCCGCTGCGGTCGCTCTGTCTCCGCCCTCTGGAAAAGGATCGAGGGCTGCCTGCGGGCAGCGTTCGGTCCAGAGCCGCCTCCGCCCGGTGATGGAGCGAGCGGCTGGGTTGGAAAGCGAAGGGGCCGGTGGGCTCCCGGGGCCGGCAGCGGCTGGGTGACTCGTTCGGGCAGGGAAGGCTGTGTGTGCCCAGGTGATAGATGCAGGGCGGCACTGGTTAGCCGCAGCCTGGGGCCAGGGTATTTGTGCATCTGGTGTTGCCCAGCTGCCAGGGCCCCTCCTGCCAGCGCAGGGGGCTGGGGTAGGTTTGGTTGCGGTTTTTTTTTTAGCCTGTCGCTGGCCTCTCGTCTGCCTTCTGTGGTTTGGAGGTGATTTGGGTGGGATAAAGGCTTAAAGGATAGCTTTGGGTTTTGTGACAGTGAAATGGAGCAAATATGAGAAGGATTTCAAGTGCATGGGGTTCAGGAAACCCCCAGAATTTGGGCTGTGGGTGCACATGGCTGAAAAAACAGGCGTGGAGAAACTGCTCTGTTCCCTTTCTCCTCCTCACACAATCCTCGTGGCCCTGGAATATTGCTGAGCTTCCCCAAAGCCAAAAATACCCCCCCCCCCGATATTGATGTAGCAAAAGTTCAGCCAAGCAGGCACAGCTCGGCAGGGATGCTGATGAGGTTTGATGCTCTGAATTCCTGATAGGGAGCTTGGTTGCTGTATCCAATTTAGCTTAGATCTGAGATCCTCAGTTCCTTCCCTGGTGGATTCATCGCCCTGACAGGGAATGGAAATGAGAGGAGCATAGCAACAAGAGTCTGGCAAGTGCAAAAAAAAGGAGAAAAAAAAAAATCTCCTGTTTCATATAATGGTGATGGGGGAAAAGGAGTCCTTGTGCTTGCTCTGCTGCAGAGCAAAGTGATAGAGAAACTTCAGGAGAAGGTTCAAGTGGAAATCTCCAATCCCTGAGTGATGGCTGCAGGAGGGTTTGCTCTTGGAGAGAGTTTAAATAGGGTCCAGGTGGATTTTGGGGTTGGGTTGGGGTTTGGTTTATGTTTGGGGTTTTTTTGATTGTTTTTAATTTTTTTCAAGCACTTCAGGTTTATTGTCCAGGTGGATTTTGGGGTTGGAGTTTGGTTTATGGATTTTTTTTTTTTTGGTTGCTTTTCCTTTTATTTTTTTTTTCCAAGCACTTTAGGTTTATTGTCCAGATGGATTTTGGGGTTGGGGTTTGGTTGTTTGTGTGTGTTTGGATTTTCTTTGTCTGCTTTTGGTTGTTTTTTGGTGTTTGTTTTTTTTTTGTGGGGGGGGTTGATTGATTTTATTTTTTTTCAAGCACTTCAAGTTTATTGTCCAGATGGATTTTGGGGTTGGGATTTGGTTGTTTGTGTGTGTTTGTTTGGGTTTTTTGTTTGGTTTTTGTTTGGTTTTGGGGTTTTTTGTTTTATTTTTGTTTGAGGTTTATTGTCCAGGTGGATTTTGGGGTTGAAATTTGCTTTATGTTTTTTGTTGGTCTTTTTTTTTTCCCCCAAGCTCTTTAGGTCTATTGTCCAGGAGGATTTTGGGGTTGGAGTTTGCTTTATATTTTTTGTTGGTCTTTTTTTTATTCCCCAAGCTCTTTAGGTTTATTGTCCAGGAGGATTTTGGGGTTGGGTTTTGCTTTGTTTTCTGTTGGTCCTTTTTTTTTTTCCAAGCTTTTTAGGTTTATTGTCCAGGTGGATTTTGGGGTTGAAATTTGCTTTTTGTTTTTTGTTGGTTTTTTTTTTTTCCCCCAAGCTCTTTAGGTCTATTGTCCAGGAGGATTTTGGGGTTGGGGTTTGCTTTATATTTTTTGTTGGTCTTTTTTTTTTTTCCCAAGCTCTTTAGGTTTATTGTCCAGATAGATTTTGGGGTTGTGTTGGGGTTTGGTTTATCTTTGTGGTTTGTTTTTTTTGTTTTTCCCCAAGCACTTTAAGTTTTCTAAATAAAGTAGATGTGGAATACCAGCAGGAGTCAGCCTGGGTTCTGGAACAATGTCAACAAGTATTGTTGTGCTATAAACAGCAGAGATCTCTGTCTTGGCAGCTGCTGGGCCTGCCAGTAGCTGTCTTGTGTTCGTGGCTGGTCCTGACAACTGACTAAATTCAGGCATCTGAGCCCTGCCTTGCTTCAAATAGTCCTTTCCTTGATGATCTGATCTGTCTCAATGAAAACAAAAAAATTCTTTGGGCTTTTGAAAGATAAAAACGTTGGGAATCATCTGGTAGCTGATCCCCTGAGATGTTCCAGTGTCAGCTCAGAAATAAACTGTGGTATGTTCTTAATTTAGTTGTTCCCATCTTTATTCCTCCTGCCTGCAGAAACAGGAAGTAGCTGATGCAAATTTCGTGTTGCTGACAGCACTTTGTTGGGCTTCACAGAAGCTGAATCGGGAGGGAGGCGTAGGTGTGACTCTGGAACTCACATTGGTGTCTTCCAGCATGTCTTAAAAGTGAGGGCTGGGGTTAATGTGCAACAGGAAGAATTCCATTTCTACTCTTTCTCTGAGAACTTCCTCCTGCCAGGGCCCAAGGCTGGGATGTGTCAGCTCCTTGATACTCTCCAAACAGGAAACTCCTCTTGCAGTGTCGTTGGACAGGATCAGTTTGGGGCTGGATTCCTTTCCCTTCTCTGCTCTGAGCAGTGCATCAGAAGGGTCTGGTTGCAGATGAAAGCTTGTTTGCTGCACTCTGTGTTCCCACCCATGTTCCTGAGCTTGGGTGGAAATAAAAAAGCTCATTAAGAGATGAAGCAAATGTGCTATGAAAAATGGATGGACTTTCTGGCCCAGGGTGAAATGTCTGCCTGCTGCCAGCCCAGAGCTTCTGCTCCATTGCTAATCAAAGTTCGATTGAATTTAAACAAGACCTAGATTTAAATCCTTTCTTACAGTCCCAAAAGGGAGAGCTTCATCTCCACTGCTGTCAGCAGGAGAACTCTAACCTTGGCTTGCACAGCACAACTTGAAAGCTTTTCCCCTTCCTCCTGAGCAGAGGGCGAGGTGCTGAACAGAAATGACTCTTCCAACGATTGATGTGTCTCAGCTTCCTCTGGAGAGGAGCCTGCAGCACAGTGCTGAGCTCTGTGCAGCCAGTTTGTCACAAATCACTTTGCCTGTGAAGGGATCAGCTGACAAAATGCTGGCTAGGTGTAGCCTGAGCAGGTCTGGTTGTGGTTTTGCCTTTTGAGTGGTTTGGTTTTTTGTTTGTTGGGCTTTTTTTTTTTTTTCCCTTTGCTAAATATTAATCTGCTCTGGCTACAACTAAATCATTTTATTCCTTGTGGGTATGTAGATAGCAGGAGTAAGGGTGAGCTGAGATAACTTCAGCAAGGAGTGACCAAGGTGTAGCTGCCTGCTCTAGGACTTTGTGCTGCCTGCTCTTAGTTCTGCTCCTTGCTGCCAGTTTACCCAAGGACTTATCTTGTAAGTTGCCTTAATGCTGCCCATTAAAGAGAAATGAGTTCACCATCTGCCAGATCATGCTGAGGTTTACAAAGCTGGTGTGGAGCTCTGTGAGCTGCTGGCAGGGAGAGCCAGGAAGGACATGGTGTCAGACCCCAAGGGGACCCGAAGGAGCCTGAGCCTCAGGAGCACCTCCCTGCTAAAGGACTCTAACCCCGACCGTGGATCCGGAGCTGATGCGGTGTGCTCCTCGCAGCACCATGGTTTACTGCTGGGGCTTGGAAGCTGCTTTCCATCTGGACTTTGTGGTTTCTAATCCTGATTAGAAGTGCAGTTTGTGACTCGGTAATGGGGCTGATCAGATTAGAGCCTCTCCTGGAATGTGGCAGGGATCAGCGGTGCAGAACAGCAGCTTTGTCTGCTCAGCGCTGCCTGAACCTGGTGTCCTTCCTGAACCCCCTGCATTACACCTACCTCACTGCACTCTCAAAGCATGAGAGAGTTTCGTTAGCAGGTGGCTTTTTTTTTTTTTTTTTTTTTTTGTGGGGGTGAGGAGAAGGCAAAAAAGGAACCTTTTTAGTGTGCTGAGAGTGGGGGAGGCAGAGCCCTGCTCTTGGCTGCGCTCCTGCTTGAAAATGTGAGCCCCATTCTGGATGCAGCAAGGCCCTGACAATCCTGTGGTCAGGATTTTCTACATGGCACAGCATTAAAAAAAACCAAAGTATTCATTACTGTTAATTATGTGGGTGACTGCCCACAGGCTTCAGCCTCTCTGGACTTCTGTATCTGGAAGCCATCCAGTTGCTGCTGCCTGGCACTCTGCAGGGTCTCTGCCGTGGCTCATTCGTGCACAGAGGAGGAAACTGCTCTTGGGAAGGGGGTGGCCTCTTTCCTGCCCCCCTCCAACATCAGAGCTGCTTCTCCTGAGGCAAGCAGGCAAAAGAGAGGTGAGAATTGGCCTTATTTGTCCTGTGACATCAGTGCTGCTCGTGACTGACACTGGCTCTGCCCCACCTGGCAGCAAAGGTGAGCTTCAGAGCAGGGCTGGGGAAAAGCAAAACCCTCCTTAGGGCTTCAGGGCTTGTTCTGAGGGAGTTGTGCTGTTGGTTGGACACAGCTGGGTGAGCCCTGTCTTCTTTTTTGGTCTGTGCTGGGCAGGTCCTTCTCCTGCAGGCAGGGTTTTGAGCTCTGCCAGGCTGTGGCAATAAGAAGGGAGCTGTGTCCAGGCTGTGGTTGTGATTCATGTAGTAAAACCCTGGTGATGAGTTGGTGATAAGATGAAAATGCCATTGGTGACTTGCAGCTCCCTCCCTGCATTCCCTGGGCATTAGTCTGCTCCCAGCATGACTCGTCCTGCTCCCTGCTGCAAAGCCTCTGCCAGGCAGCAATTCATGGAAAGTTTCTGTGGCTCTTGGACTCTTCCAGAGGAGATGCTGCAGATGATTTGTGCACCTAAATCACTTGGCTGGGCTGTGCAGTGCCCTGAGGAGCAGGTTCTGGAGTCTGGATGCCAGAGCCTGGAGAGGATGAACAGGGGCACATTGTTGTAGCAGCAGCTCTGCTGCCTTAGCTCCTGCAGCTGCTCCTCTTGGCATGTGCCAGGGTGGCTCATCCTGCACACTGATGCTCCATAGATGCTGGAGTTAGAGATGTTCTTTGGAGGAATTCAGGACTCTGGGAGGTCTCTGAAGTGTGTGAACTTTTTTTTTTTTTTTTTTTTTCTTCCCACCTAAAGGATCCTGTGAGCTCCCAGGGAGCTGCCTGGTCCCAGCTGGGACTGTGGCCAGCAGCTGGCTGCAGTGACATTTCGTGCAGCCCTCTGCTTTATAGAGCAGTGTTAATACAAGGCTAAAGGGTGGAAGTTTTAGTGTCCTTATCTGTATAAGACTCCTTGCAATGGAGCAGAAATAATGTGGCAGTTAAAGAGCAGCTGTGGCAATAGAAGTGGCTGTTGTGCAATCCCAATGTTCTTGCTCCTGTCAGAGCACCCTGTCAGGCATCATCAGGGTGCAGAGCTGGGTAGGAGTTATTCCTCTGGAACTGGTAGAGCTTGCACCAGGCAGCTGGTAAAGCCTCTTCAGTGTCTGCCATCCGAGTTCCATCCTGTGAGAGGAGGTGAATCATTGTCTTCTGCCCGTGCAGGTTGTGGACAGCAGCAGCTATGGAGAGGCTGGTGGAACGGTTGGAGAAGGCTGTGGAGCGCCTGGAGACAGTGTGCCAAGTGCCTGGCAGGTGTGGAGATGGCTCCTCCACAGGTGAGGCCCCAGTGCTGCAGCTCTGGGTGGTGTCAGAGCTGTTGTGGAGCAGGCAGTGCTGCTGCAGAGGGCTGTGTGGAAGTTTGGTTTGGCAGCAGGCGCTGCACAGAGGCGGAGGGGCTGCGGTTAGCACCCTGCTGGAGGAGGCTTCCTGTGGCTGCAGCACTTCCCTTGCCTGCCTTCAGCTGCAGGCTGAGCTGGGGTGACACAGGGTGGGGGGGAAGATTTGGTGTGGAGAGGGTTGGGGGCTGCAGCCCAGGAGCTTGGTGCTTGTGTGGGAGTGCTCCCAGGCCAGGAGCCCTCCCGGTGACTGCTGTGCTCTGGTTCCTTCCCTCAGGAGTGGCTGAGTATGTGCAGACTTTTGATGCCCTTCTGGCTGGTCCAGTAGCTGAGTACATGAAGATCAGCAAGGAAATTGGTGGGGACGTGCAGACACATGTAAGGACTCCTCTTCTTCTGCCTTGGCTCTAAATGCTGCTTGTCTTTTGGAGCTGGTGAGGGCCAGGCTTGCTGGCAGTACATTTGCTTCCCTTCAGCACCATCTTCTAGGATGTTTATAACCCCTGAGGATTCAAAAGGGATGCAGATGCCCAGATAACCCCCAGCAGATTGCCACCTACACACAGGATGAATCAAACCTCCTCTTTTAAATCTTAAGCAGTTAGGTGCCTGGCTCTCTTTTAGACTTCAGTGCTTGCCTTCAGGAGGCCCAGGAGCTGCTGCACTCCTGGGAGCTCTCTCTAAGGGTGTTTGTCTCCAAGAATATGCTTTGAGATCAGCAGAGCTGCTTTCCTGCACACTAGGAAATGCAGGCAGGGGGAGCTTGAGTGGTTGTGAGTGTTCCACTGGGTACAAGGAAAGTAACCCCTGCTCTGCTGTGCTGAGATCCCACCTGGAGTCCTGTGTCCAGCTCTGCAGCCCCCAACACAAGCAGGACATGGAACTGTTAGAGCAGGTCCACCCCCCGCCCCTGTCAGAGAGCTGCGCCTGTTCCGCATGGAGAAGAGAAGGCTCCAGGTAGACCTTAGAGCATCATTCCAGTGCCTGAAGTGGGCTACAGGAGAGCTGGGGAGGGACTTTTGATAAAGGTATGGGGAGACAGGATGAGAGATGATGGCTCCAGACTGGAAGAAGCTGGATTTAGATGAGACATCAGGAGAAATTCTTCCCCATGAGGGTGGTGAGGCACTGGAACAGGTGGCCCAGAGAAGTTGTGAAGGTTCCAAGCCTGGAGGTGTTTGAGGCCAGGTTGGATGAGGCCTTGAGTGACCTGTACTAGTGAGAGGTGTCCCTGCCTATAGCAGGGGGTTGGGACTGGCTGATCTTTGAGTTCCCTTCCAACCTTCCCATTCGATGGTGAAGGTCCCTTTCAACCCAAACCACTTTGGATCCTGTGAAGTGCTCTGTTTTCTCTCTCTGTCCTTAGGCTGAGATGGTTCATGCAGGTTTGCTGAGTGAGAGAGCAATTCTGGTGATGGCTTCTCAGCACCGGCAGCCAGAAGAGGTAAGTGTGGGAAAATCATCACAGACCTTGGGTGCCCTTCTCTCACTCAGGGATGTCTGCAAGTGGAGGGGGGTCTGGGCCTTTACAGATGCTCCAGATGAGGAACTGGAGAAGGATTGGAGCCACTTGCATCCATAATATGGCTCTTGCTGACAGCAGGAACTGTTCTGGGTGCTTACCCGAGGCTGGGCGTGAGGCAGTGGCCCCAGGTTGAGGGGGGTGAGGCAGTGGCCCCAGGTTGAGGGGGGTGAGGCAGTGGCCCCAGGTTGCCCAGGGAGGTTGTGGAGCACAGAGCTGACACTTCCCAGCCATTAGAGCCATGAGTTCTCTGCAGCTGTCTCAAGTTTCACCTGGCACCAGCACTGCACAATCTCTGTTCCCTGGGATGCAACCTGCAGACAGGAGCTTATCTGAGGCAGGAGCCACACTGGGATTTGCTTTTCATTAGGAGATGTTTGATAGACTTGCAGGCAGCAGACTCCTCCTGAAGTGTAACAGGCACTTGTCTCTCCTGAGTGGCCTCTGAATTAATAGCCTGGCTTGATTTGTCCCTAGCAAGTAATTTAACACTTTACCCAAGGCTGCTGCTTCTCAGCAGGATGTGAGTGAGAAGCTGATCCTGAATGCTTCTGCTTCTCCCTGCTGAGAACTCTTTTTTTCTCCTGAGCAACAGGATCCCATCTTGCTGTTCTTTGCAGTTGTTGTCTGACTCAGGCATGGACTCTCCTGTTCCATTGTGGATTTCTGTGCTGCTTTCCTGTTCTCTGCAAACCAGATCTGCTCTTTTCCCTACCCTTGGCATTGGGGGAGTTGTTTGCCTTTCACCAGGCTTGCTGGGATGCTGCTCTGCACAGCCTCTGCTGTGCCTCTGCTCTGAGAAGCTGCTTAGAAATTCCAGTGAGACATTATTTAAATGAGGATTAGGAACAAAACAACCTTAATTTACTGCAGGTTGTCTTGCAGGGGTCCAGGCAGGCCTGGAGTAGCCAATTTAAAATGCAAAATGTATGAACTCTCCTTGCCTGTGGCAAAGAATTGCCCCATCCTGTTACTTGACTGAGGCACTAGGCTGAAGTTTCTGGAAGTGTGGCCTTGGCCAGTGGTGCTCAGGAGCTCTCTGTTTTCATCTAAGCAGAGGAAGGGACAGCAAAAGGAAAAGCTGAGGCTTTGAAAAGCAGGATTGGGCCAGTTGTGTCCCTCCTTGCTGTCCCCAGCAGGAGACCTTCTGATCTTAAAGGAAAAAAAGTTCCCCAAGGGGCACCTCTGGGAATGTGAACTTGGCTGCTCTGACCTCAGAAGCCTTCTAAGGGCTTTCAGCATTCCAAGTGGCAAACACAAACAGGTTTGAGCATCCAAGGCTTGGGCTGACTTGAGAGTGGACTGAATCCTGGTGTCCAGCTTGGTAGGGTGCCTGAATCCAAGGAGATCTCTTTGTGGCCTTACAGTATCTGAAGGGGACTACAAGAAGGCTGGGGAGGGACTTTTTAGGCTGTCAGATAGTGGTAGGATTTGGAGGGGATGGAGCAAAAGTAGAAGTGGATAGATTCAGATTGGATGGTAGAAAGAAGTTGTTCAGCATGAGGGTGGTGAGAGCCTGGCAGGGGTTGCCCAAGGAGGTGGTGGAAGCCTCATCCCTGGAGGTGTTTAAGGCCAGGCTGGATGTGGCTGTGAGCAACCTGCTCTGGTGTGAGGTGTCCCTGTGCATGGCAGGGGGATTGGAGCTGGCTGATCCTTGGGGGAGTTGAGTTCTGTGATCCTGATGCCACCCTTGAGAGAGCAAGTTCAGAAGTTGCTGTGAGTGTGGTTGCAGTGCAGGCTGTTGCTGCCCAGCCTCAGAGCCCTGCTCAGCACCTTCTTTGCATGAGGGTTTGCAAAGGAGTGGGGTGGGGGGAAAATGACAAAACTGTCTGGGAACAAAAGGATCCAAGAAAGGCAAATTGCTATTTCTGTCCTGGTTACTAACAAGCTGTGTCAGTGCCTCTTGGATTCAACATGAGTCACAGTTCTTGGCGTGCTCCCATCTGGTTGGGAGCTGTGACTTCAGCCCTGGAGCAGCTCAACAGGCAGGGCCAAGCCTGGACAAGAAGTTGTAGCAGCAACCTGTGCCAGTTGGGCATCTTCACAGTATCACAGTA